>CAUYRT010017471.1:0-11223 GCA_963574885.1 Lepilemur ruficaudatus | reverse complement strand
GTCTGATTCATGCTCATCATAAAAATGCTGTATTTTGAGTTAGAAGACTTGGGCTGTAATGCCGTTAGTGCCTCTAACTAGTTGTGTGATCTTGAGCAAACCATTGAGTCTCCCATGTATGTATGTGTGTAGTTGGAAATTTTCATTTCACATAATACATATATAGTATCTGTATGTAATGAAAATGTGACTAAATGATGTGTAAGATTGTTCCTAGTTTTAAAGTCTACTTTCTGTATGTGAGAAAATAATTACATTTTAAATTTTGTACTCGCCATCAAACTGGCACTGACTGATCAACACTATGGTGGTCACACTGTAGTAATATTTTCCAGGGATCGCGGGGCGGGAGGGTAAACTCATAACTAATGGACGTGGTGAGCATTGTAGAGGGGAAGGGATGCTTCTAATCCTTACTTGAGTGAGGCAAAGACATAAAATGTAACCAAAATGTTTGTACCCTCATAATATCCTAAAATAAATAAACAAATAAAACCCTTAAAAGATGAAGGAATAAGGAATGGGAAAATTAGGGGTTCTGAGTTCTAAGTCTGGGCATGTTACGGACTCTGTACAATTTAAACGATGGGCATCTTGTCCTTTAATTTTTTCTCATGTGAATGAATGAGCAGAGTGTTCATTTGATTGGCACTACACTGATACCAGCCCATGACTTCTTCAAAGGCTTAGCTGGCATCATAAGGTCATCTCTCTGCTAGTCTAGCCAAGCCTTGTCCTGTCCAGGGAAGCTAATGCATTTTAGGCCATGGATTCTAAAATTAGTCTTGCTGCCTTAGGTCTGAATTGCACTGTCAGGTGTTAGTCCTGAGAATACATGTGCATGTGAGAAAACTTTGTTTTCTTCAATGTGCTCTATTCTCCCAATTTGTACAAGTGGAATTCTGCAGTAGCTTGTAGTCAGGTACTGTATTTCCTATCTGAAAATAGATTACTTCCAGGATGAAGAGTCCATGTGTCTGGATTCTGACCACTGTCTACTTCTCAATTTCTACTTTTAATTTCTAAAGCATTAAATTCAACCCATACTTTCACTCTATACCACCACCCCAGGTTAGAATGCTTTCTTAAGTGGATTAATAGCTTTGAATTAAATCACCAGACTGTCCCTTACCCAGCTTCATCTTAGCAGTGCCAGTGGATGATGTACATAATGAAACAGTGGGAAAGCTGGTCTAGAGCAGATAGTCCCACACATGAGTATATCTGCTTAAGTGTTTGGCATCCAAATGAGAATGGACTTTAAATGAGCAAATTATCTTTTTAAAAATACACAAAAAGAAGATGGTCACGGTCAACATCAACAGAGATAACTCATGTTGATACAGGTTGAACAGCCCTAATCCAAAAATCCCAAATCCAGGATGCTCCAAAATCTGAAACTTTTTGAACACTGACATGAGTTAAGGACACCTTTGCTTTCTCATGGCTTAATGTACACAAACTTTGTTGCATGCACATAATTATTCAAAATATTGTATGAAATTACCTTCAGCCTATGTGTATAATGTGCTTATGAAACATAAACGAATTTCGTGTTTACACTTGAGTCTCATCCCCGAGATATCTCATTATGTATATGCAAATATTCCGAAGTCCAAAAACATCCAAAATCAGAAACACTTCTTGTCCCAAGCATTTCAGATAAGGCATACTTAACCTGTACAATATGACGCGAATGGCACTTTTCCTCTGTGCTCTTCCTACTCAACATCCACAACCCCAGTCTAACCATGAAAAAAAACATCAGGAAAGTCCCAGCTGAGACACATTCTACAAAATACCCGACCAGTACTCCTCAAAACTGCTGAGGTCATCAAAAACAAGGAAAGTCGGAGAAACTGTCATAGCCAAGAAGAGTCTAAGAACACATGACAACTAAATGTAATGTGGTATCCTGAAACAGAAAATGAACATTAAGTAAAAAATAAGAAAATCTGAATAAAATATGGACTGTTGTTATAAAAAAATTGGGGGGTTTTGTTTGTTTTCATCTTTCAGTATTCTTCCTGGTAATGTTTGGCATCCTGAATTAAAAAAAAAAAAAAAACTCACTAGTTAACATAGCTGAAATTGCTATATCCCCATCAGACATAAAATCTGGTTCATTTAGAAATAAAGTAATAAACCTCATTTAATAATGTCACTCTTAAGTGATGAATTTTTTATGCTTAATGCTCCAGAAAGAAATTGTCTAACTTCTAAGTTTGTTTTTGGATCTGCTGCCTTAATTAAATCCCTGGTGTCAAAGCTCCATTAAAGTGGCCAGGCATGAAAGATACCTGGTTTTTTTGCACTAGATAATTAAATTGTGTCAAGAGAAGGATTGACTCAATGAAGTTATGTCAATGCTTTTGATATCTTACCCTGAAGAAGCTAACTTTAGTTGCTGTCTTTCCAGAACAACTTGGAATTTTCAAAAAATACCTTTCTTCAAAAAAGGCTTTATGATTTCAAAAATTAGAGTCTGAATGCTACAATTAATAATAAGTGCAGATTTATATTTCACATAAGAGCAGTAAGGAAGAGAGATAAGGAGAACAGGTTTCAGGAAGAGAGAAGTAGGGGAATCAGCAGAAATGACGGCAAGGAAAGGGAGACGGAGACTGAGAGAAGAACCATGAGGGATGTGAGAGGGAGGTGGAAAGGGGGTTGGCTGTACCTAGGACTGAATTCATTCTCGTTACCTACTCTAACACGTCTCAAGGCTCACCTCTGGATACTGGACAGCGGAGAAACAGCCCCTTTTATTATTGTTCTATGACTTGTTAACTAGTAGTCATTGCCTCAGAAGTTTTTTCAAACTTCCTCCTTTACTATGAAGTAACCACATGGTTGAATTTAACTTGTGCAAACCCCATTAAATATGTACATAAAAAAAGGAAGAGAAGAAGAAATAACAGTTTTGTAGTAGGAGCGACTCCACTCACATTCCATCCAAAATCCTATCCTGGAGAGAATGTGAGAGGAGAAATGTAGCTTGCCCTCTCCTCCTATGTGAAAATCTCGTCACCATGACAGCAAACATCATGCTTAAAGGCACAAAATTTTATGCACCACAGCTTCGTTTGCAAATGATGCTCTACTAAAGAAAGATCATTCTGTTCCATTCCTGGAGGAGGAAACTTATCATGTTGGGCTTAGCAAATCCTCATGTCGATTTCCATCATGGCACCTTCCTGTAGAATTTTCAAGAACAATTTGCCTATGTATTCATTTTGGATCCTAACTTCTACTTAAGGTGTAACACCACTGAACTGTTGAAACAAGAACTTTGTAGCCACTGGAACTTTGAAACTTCATGAGATAATGAAAAACCTAGAATTGTAATATGATAATATTTGGAATGGATATCAGGAATCGGTTAATACTGTCTCTGCCTCATCGAGCAATCCACTCTATAATGGCTCCACCTGATGGCCTAACAGCCTCCTAGTTACTTCCAAGGCACACAGTAGGACTACTGGAATGTCTGACCATTGCTTAGACTGTGCCTTCTTCTTCATGGAGATCTGTCAGTTACTTGAGAATATATGTTTTCTTGCCTTAAATTTTTCTTTTCCAATTTAAACAAAATTAGTTCATTTTACCACTAATTAAAGGTCATTATTTTCAAGCTGCCATTTTCCTTCTTAGGTTCCTTGGGTTTACCAAATATCCTCTTAAAGTGTAGTAACTTCAATTAAAAGAATTCTCCGCACATGCTGTGAACTGTGGAGAATAACAGCATGGCACTGCAATTTCCCATGATCAATCACTTCTGTTTCTCTCCATGCAGTGTAAAATGCCATTCGCATTTTTTCCTATCCTCTGGCCCTGGCAACCATCTGATTACTGCCCATATAGTTTCACTCTTTCCAGAAGATCATCTGAATGGAATCATATAGTACTTCGCGTTTTGCGTCTGGATTCTTTCACTTAGCCTAATGAATTTGAGATTCTTCTATGATGTATCTATCAGTATTTTATTCTTTTTTATTGTTGAGTAATATTCCACTGCACAGATGTACCACAGTTTGTTATCCATTCATCAGTGGATGGACATTTGGGTTGTTTCCAGTTTGTGGCAATTATGAACATACCTGCTATAAACATTTGCGTATAGGTTTGTGTGATCAAGTTTTTATATGTCTTAAGTAAATACCTAGAAGTGCAATGGCTGGATCATAGGGTGTGTATATGTTTAAAGATATAAAAACACTTCCAAATTGTTTTCCAAAGTGTTTTTTGCCATTTTGCATTCCCAGCAGTCCAGGGTCTCCTCTTTGTCTACATCCTCCTTTTCTCAAAGTAGGCAGAGATTCAATTCAATGACCATTTATTAAAAGCCTCTTTGGTGTCAGTCATAGTGCGTCCCTTTAGAGGTCTGTCTTACTCAGGGGTCCAAGAACTTTGCTCTGAGCTTTAAAACAAAGAACATCAAGTAGTGTTTGCACAAAAATATTTTTGTCTCCAATCCATCAGTTTTTAAAACAAAAATTTCAGCAGAGATTCATATGTTAAATTATCTTTCATGTACATTTCACCTTTTCCACTTCACTGCACCCTTGAGGAGGAGCAGGAGTGTTGGTGGTCAAAGGTAATGGTCCTATAGGACCATGGTGCCAGAGAGTGTGGTTTGCAATTTGATGAAGGAGGATCCCAAAGGGGTTATTAGCCTATTGGTTGTGTCTTTTTTACTTTGTTATTGAAATTATACCTTCCTTCATCATCCTCTTCCACCAGTGTTTGACACTGCTTGGTCACTCTTTCACGATTCTTCTGTACTGGGGTCTGAGTCTTTGGAAACTCTGTTATGCTATTGTTGTAAGATGGACCTAGGGCATCTTCCCCTTAAGAGGCATTCTGTCTCTTGTAGAATAACAAAAAAATAACAATAACAAAATGACTAACAAAGTGCTTATCATTTACCAGGCCTTGTGCTAAATGCCTCACCTACATTTATTTTATTTAATACTTATAATAATTCCTCAAGACAAATATTTTATTCATAATTTACAAAAAGTAGAACTGAGTATTAGAGAAAGGAAGTAACATTCCCAAAACCACAGAGCTTGCATATGGCAGAACTAGAATCCACGTGCACATCTTTCTGATGACCAGGCAAGTTTTGATGATAAAATTCTTACTTTAACTTTCCCCTCTACCTTCCAAGCCAAGGAGAAACCAAGGAAGCTTCCTTGGGCAGGGAGCCCTGAACATACTCAGCCCACTTCCAAGCTTGAGAGAAAAACTTCAGCTAGTATGTAAGTCAGCTTCTGCTGCACAGTGGTCAACCACAAAATCCTGTGAGACCAGGATTAACAGGAAACAAGCCCGGCACCTTACTGGTTACGGCTGGTCTTGCTCCTACGTCTGAGGGTTGCCAAACTGGAGATATGATCTACTTTGGCCTTTACTGGGGCAACTAGGTGACTTGGCTCTGCTTCATGTATCTCTTTTTCCAGGCAGCTCGGTTGGGCCTGTTCTCATGGCGATGACGGAGGCCTGAGACAAGAAGTCCCAGTATAGAAGCAGATCGCAGAACTCTGTTTGAGTCAATATACTCACATCCCATTGGCCAAAACAAGCCATAGGCACAGCTCTGTGTCAAGTGGCAGGATAGGTCACCCACAGAAGTGAGATCAACAAGAGCGTGTGGTCAAAACAGTGTGGTGCTGGCATAGGTGGACATGTAAACCAATGGAATACAACTGGAAGTCCATAAGTAAACCCATACATCTGTGCTCAATTGATTACTGACAAGGGTGCTAAGGCTGTTCAATGGGGAAAGAATAGTAACTTCAACAAATGTTGCTGAGACAACTGGATGTCTACGTGCCAAAAAGAATGAAGTTGGATTCCTACCTCACACCATACATAAACATTTAAATTAACTCAATATGGATCAAAGACTTAAATGTAAGAGCTAAACTATAAAACTCTTAGAACAAAACATAAAGATAAATCTTTATAAGGTTGGATTTGGCAGTGGATTCTTAGCTATGACATCAAAAAATAAAAAGAAAAAATACAAAATACATGAAAGAAAAAATAAATAAATTGAACTTCTTCAAAATTAAAAACTTTTGTGCAGCAAATGACATTATCAAGAACATGAAAAGACAGCCAACAGAATGGGAGAAAATATCTGTAAATCAAGTATCAGGTAAGAGTCTAGTATTCCAAAAACATAAAGAACTCAACACCTAAAAGACAAGCCAACTAAAAATGGGCAAAGGAGTTGAATAGACATTTTTCCAAAGAAGATACACAAATGGCCGACAGTACATGAAAAGATGACTAACATTATTAGTCACTAGGGAAATGCAAATCAAAACCACAGTGAGATACTACATCACGCTCACTAGGGTGGCTATTTCAGAAAGTTCAAAATCAGTCTTGATAAGAACATGGAGAAACTGAAAAACTTGTGCATTGCTGGTGGGAATGTAAAATAGTGCAACCATTGTAGAAAACAGTTGGGCAGTTCCTCAAAAAGTTAAACATAGGTTTACCACATGACCCAACAATTACACTCCTGAGCGTATACCCAAAAAACTTGAGAAATAATTCAAATAAACACTTGTACATGAATGTTCATAGCAGTCCTATTCACAACAGGCAAAAGGTGGAAACGACTCAAATGCCCATCAATTAATAAATGAATAAACGTATGATGGACTATTATTCAGTCATGAAAAGGAATGAAATACTGATACATACTACAGTGTGAATGAACCTTGAAAACATGTTAAGTGAAAGAAGCTAGATATAATAACATATATTGTATGGTTCCACTTATATGAAATATCCAAATAGGCAATCAATACAGACAGAAAGCAAATTAGTGATTGCCAAGGACTGCTTAATATGTATGGGATTTTGGGGGAGGATGTGATGGAAATGTTTTAGAACTTGATATAGGTGGTGAGTACAGTATTGTGAACATAAATACCACTGAATTGTCCACTAAAATGGCTAACTTTATGTTATGTGTATTTCATCTCAATTAGAAAGAAAAATGGAAAGGACTGCAAAGTTGCATGACAGATGTGGACAGGGAGAAGTAAAGAATTGGGGCCATTCATGTAATGCACCTCACCTAATAGTAGAGAATGTGCTTTCTTGATATGGCCTCTGTGCACAGATCTCCCTCAGGAGCAAGGGGATGGCTGCAAGTGTGATAGGTGATTGACTAAAGATTTGATTATGCTGAATTCTGACGAGCTCTCCATCTCTTTTCGCCGCAGAGACGCACCCAACAACCACTAGTCCCGTAGCCTAAATACCTGAGTATATAATATCAAGTTACTTCCACTCTCTGGGCCTTGGTGTTTACAATTATACAATGAGGTCATTGCCATTAACAGGAAGGTGTTTTCCAGCCCAGCCATTCTGTGTAACACTTTCTTCTGTCAGAATTACAGACAAGGTAGTTACATATGAGTGTACTCATTTAGAATAGGAAGAGGAAAAATTAAACATGGAAATGCAAGTATTGAAAAGATATTTCACTAACTTCACCTTTTATTTATACCTGGCAACACTTCCCACTGTGGACCACCTGAGAAATCTGTAATCTTCTCTTTCTAGGAAAATGAAAAATATTTCCTCTTTGTCTCTGTTCTCTTGTCTGAGTGCCTGACTGTTTCCTTGATTGTATTTTTTTCCCTACTCAGAGTCATCAGGAATGGGGGAGCAGGAGGGGTACTCCATGTATATTCATACTTGAGGACCTGGCTTTATATATATATCACACATGGAAGGCATCTGCCCTGTGGGGAAGAGTGGCATCTCCATTCTCAGTGTCATCAGCATTTGCACCCTTGGTTTATGGCCTTTGCGGGATTGGGAACCTGTTGGTAATTTGCACAGCCAAAGCTCCAGTACTCTTTAAAACCAACAACTCTACAATGATCATGAATTTGTGGCGGTTTCTAAAGTCCTAGCATATTAAGGAAGGATGAAGCCACAGGTGTACTGACCCATATTTTGGAGAGAAAATCATGCATTTTTCTCTCTTAAATCTGGGGTAACATTGTATCTGTTATTTCCTACAATATTGTTAATCACCTCTAACCCTTGTATAGCATTTCATGAAACACTTAAGCACTTTTGCAGTCATTGTCTCATTTTAATCCTCAAACAATCCCATGAGGAAGGTGGTGCTTGTGCTATTATCATTTAGCAAAGGGTTAAACTGGCATTCAGAAGGGTAAGAGAATTTCATAAAGTTTTGCAAACAATAACAGACCAAGAATCCATGTCTGTGGTCTTTTTCTCTTTCATTGTGTTCTCTCCCCATGTCTCTCCCCATGTCCACAGACTCCTTATTCTCGCACCTGCCAATGTTCAATTTCAGATATTGCTTTTCTCCTGTTTGGCTATGGCGAGAGCCTCCCTAAGGTGTCCCTACCTCCTTATATGTCATATTGTATGTAACTATTAAGTGATCATCATGAAATGCAAATTTGATCATGCCTCTCTCCTCCTCAGTATCCATGAATGCCTCTCCCCCACCATCATTTACGGGATATAGAATGGCATGATCTGGTGTCTAATTTTCCAGCCTCATCTCTTACGATGCTGTAGCGTAAAATCGATCCTTAAAGCACATAACAGTGATTTTTTTAATCTGTAAACTAGAACTGCATGCCGCTTAGGTCTTTTCATATGCTCTTACCTCTTTGTGATCTTCTCCCCTTGTTGGACAAATTATTTATCCTTCAAGCATCAGGTCAGATATTACTGTAAATGAAGTCTTCCCTGACTTCTGCAGGAAGAGTTAGTCACTGCCTTCTGTGAGTTCTCTTGGCTTCTTGCACAAAACATTGTCCTGTAATAACTTTGCATTTGATTGGAATTATATATTATGAAGTTTCCATAAGGTTGGAGGTAGAGGTTTTTCATCATTATAGCCTCATTACCTGTCACAGCTCTGGCATACAGTAAGCATTCAACAAATATTCGTACAATGTTTAAATGAATGATTCAAGGAGGACTTTATTAAAAGTGTGCTACTTTCTTACATTTCCCCCCATTTTCTTATCTCTGTTAGCAGAGTACTCATCATTTCCGGAAGCAATCTACCAAGGATGGTCATTAACACTCTCACTCTCTCTGTGGGTGTCTTGCAGTGGCAGATAAGAAGCTGAAGGCAGCCTAAACAAGGACTCTTCGAGGCTGACACAATTCCACCTGATTCCTTCCCCTGGGTCAGGGGGCAGGTGGCACATTGCATCTACACCAGGTCTTTGAGACTAGAAATCCACAAGACAGCTGGAGTCTATAGCTTCCTCGGAGAAACCCGGGACTGGCGTTGACCCAAAACAACCCAAATCCCGGGGGCTTACACTGAAACGATCCGCGACGGGAATGTAATACTCCAAATACTTTTCAGTTAGTTCTGGTTTTCATTTATCTTTCTTTCTTGGCAGGTAGGGCAAGGGTGAGAGGAAAATGGGACAGGTGGAGAGTGGAATTTGATTGAATTACCTGTTGGGGCTTCAGAAACCCACACAAAAGAAACTCACAACTCAACTTGGCATCTCTTTAAGAACCATTCTTTGCAGGCTGCTGATGGAGTCGCTAGTGCTTAGGAAAGCTTCAGGCTGCTCTGGGATAATGCGGCAACATCAGTGTGCTCTTCCATACTGTTCTTGGCAAAGGTGTGAAGAGCCTGCTCAGCGGGGCGGGGGGGAGGGGGCAGATGGAGATTCCCCCAGCCTGCTCTCTGCTTGTCGGTGTTATTGACACTCCCATTTCTGTCACTGAACAGCTATGCCAAGGTTTTCTGTCCTCCAAAGGTTGGGGTTCACAATTGCCTTGCAATATTTATTCTTCTCTTTTCTTTACCACTGAACTTATCTTGATCACTGAGAATTTGTTGCCATCACTGCTATTTCATCTGATGTTTACAAGCATTTTTTACATCATTTAGTAGCTGAAACCATTCTCTACTGGGTGACATACATAGATATCACTTACAAAAGAACATTTCATAGTTATTTCAAGATAGTTACAGTTTTAAAATAGGTCCGTTTCCTCCGTCTTGTGGAATACGACAGCATTTTATGTTATTTCTAATGCTCATCTGACATTTATCGGCTCAACACTCCATTCACCACCCATCAATTTGTATATATTTATTGAATAACTACACCAGGCTCTGCACGTCTCAATTGTAATTGTACCACCTAAGATACTGCACAGACATGTTGCTAGAATGTGAGTTTTTTGGGTCAAGGACTGGCTTACTCACCTTTGTATTACTATATCTATCTCAGTGCTGGGAATATAATAGATACACAACAAATTTTTCTGAAAAATTTAATCCTAATCTCCCCCAACCTTTCACATTGTGGGTAAAGATGGGATCATAGTGTCAGTGATCAATCAAACTAACTGTGTCAATTCTTGGACCCACCTTTGAAATCAAGACTTCCAGTGCTCTGTAACATAATATCTTCCAATTTTTTCTGTGAGTTTCCAGTAAGTGTCACACAGGATCTGAAAAAGTCCTGCTTCCACAGCTCTGATGGGCCCTTTGGTCCCCACCAGAATAGTGCTGTTGGTCTGCCATCTGTCACCTGATGCTTCCTCACCCCATTCTGTGGTTCCACCAGGCACCACAGACCTTCCTTGTGTCCCACCCCCACCCACCGAGTGCCAATGCTGCCGCAGCCCTCGAGGTCCCATGTGCCATGTGGTCTCTGCAGGCTCTGTTTGACAGGTCACAAAGCAGAACATCCACCACATTTACTGAAGCAGCTCTTTCTCAGTTAAACACAGACTGTATGCCTGGAGCTCACACCACGTTTAAGACAACATCTACTACACTGTTCTTGGAAATATAATTTTTCTCTGATGATTATGGTTTGCTATTTTGTCCATTAATTTTGTAAAACATGCCCAGACATGTTTGAACCCCTGAATGGGCATAACTTGAGGCTCACACTTTGATCCATATTATATTTTTCATTTCTTATTATAAAAGTCATATATGTTCACTATAAAAGAAAATAAAAATTACTTGTGATCCCACCACCCAAACTAAACATTTTGACATATGTTCTTTCAATCACTTTTGCTATTCATTTGAAAGAAACTGAAAGAATTGGTATTGATCAGAATTTCTTTTGTATTCATTGAGAGACATACGTTGAGGCTGAGCCCCCAATGAGATGCTTAGTAGCAAAATTTTGTCTCTATAATTGCTCTAAA
>CAUYRT010017469.1:0-13216 GCA_963574885.1 Lepilemur ruficaudatus | reverse complement strand
GGCTGGAGTGCCATGGTGTCAGCCTAGCTCACAGCAACCTCAAACTCCTGGGCTGAAGCGATCCTCCTGCCTCAGCCTCCCGAGTAGCTGGGACTACAGGCATGAGCCACCATACCTGGCTAATTTTTTCTATATATTTTTAGTTGTCCAATTAATTTGCTTCTATTTTTAGTAGAGACGGGGTCTCACTCTTGCTCAGGCTGGTTTTGAACTCCTGACCTTGAGCGATCCGCCCACCCCGGCCTCCCAGAGTGCTAGGATTACAGGCGTGAGCCACCATGCCCAGCCCATTGTACACTTTAAATGGATGGATTATATAGTATGTGAATTGATATCTCCATAAAGCTGTTAAAGAGGCAGAGAGCAGCTAGCTGACTTGTTCCAGCCGCCAGGTCAGAGAGCAATGGAGCTGGAATGTGGTGGAAGTCAGCCCCAGAGGGCTCCATGTGGCCACAATGAGCAAAGGCACACGGAGCTCTCAGGCCAGGGCCTGGCCTGTAGTGGGTGCTCAATAAATGAGAATAAAGAAGGAAACTGAGGCAGGGCTCTGGGGAAGTATGTCAGTGCCCCATAAGGGAAGAGGCACCAGGTGCTCGATATGTCTGTGCTTCGCAGCCCCATGGCCGCCACCAGCTGGGCCCATCTCCCACCAGTTCAGTTCAGCTGGGCTCAGACACCTCCCCTGAGCTGCTTATCTCAGCCGCCAGAGAGGGGCCAGGAGTGGTGAGTGTCAGGTAGGCTGGGGGTGCAGGGCCTGAGCAGTTCTGTCCAGGTGGCCAAGGCTAGGGGCATGAAACTCCTCATTGCAGAGCTGGAACGGACCCCAAATCCTTCCCTTTTCACAGATGGGCCGCTGAGCTGAGAGAGGGCAAGCCGTGTGTGCTGGAAACCGTGCAGGGTGCCCAAGGCCAGGATGGGCGCAGGGGCTGTGCAAGGGGCAGGCAGAGCCCAGAGCACGCCAGTGGGGTGGGGTGGGGGTTCTGTGTGGTCTCCAGGTGTGTACACGCAGGGGCCACGTGTGTGTAGGGGGTGTACGTAGAGGAGGCATGCATGCACGTGTGCACGGGCCGGGGGGTGGGGTGGGAGGAAGGTGGGTCAGCCAGGGGAGGAAGACAGGCGGGCTGTGTGTGAGAGCCAGTGCACACGGGAAGGGCACATGGAGCGCCAGCAGGAATGCCAGACATGCCAGGAACAGTGACAGCCTCGGGCCAAGGCCAAGGCAGGAGGAGGAAAAGAGCAGTTTCCAGGCAGCTGGGACTGGGAGATGCTGGAAGAGAACAAACCATGGCCAGGGGGCCCGAATACCTGCCCACCCTAATCCTTTAGCCAGCAGGCAGTCTCAGCACCTCAGGCGCAAGCATGTCCCCCATGTCCCAGCTGGCTGCCACACCCAGGGCTGGAGCCTGGCGGGGCTCATCGCCAGAGTCCATAACATTCCTTGGAGAGTCAACAAAGTCAGGAAAGGCAGGCAGTGCTTCCCCTGGCCCTGGGCTGGACGCAGAGATGAAGGTGGCTGCACCCTTCCCTGCAGGGCCAGAACAGGCGTGAAGCCTGGTTGGGGGCAGAAGCCAGGGTGAGGGAAGGGGGCCACGAGGCCTGACAGAGCCAGCACCCCAGCCCTGCCTGGCATGCCCCTGCTTAGCCTGGAGGGCTGCCCACCCCTCCGTACCACCCAGGCCAGGCACCTGCCAGGGCTGAGGGCCCCTCTAAAGACCCCACCTGCCAACCCCACCCACAGCAGCCCCACTCACCCTGCAGGAGGCAGCCCGGGCAGGCCATCGGGAGAGCCCTCTTGCCCAGGGGCACTTGGTGGTGTGTGCAGGCCAGGGAGGGACAGGGGCAGGATTCTGCCCACTCAGGCCTCTGCCTGCTGGGAGGATTAGGGGCAGGGGCGGAGCATGGGGCGCAGGCGGAGACGGGGCTCTGGGGAGGCAGGATTGCCGGAAAAAATTCAGGACACCAGTTCAATGTGAGTATCAGATAAACAAAAAATTTCTAGTGTAAGTATGTCCCACACTATTTGTTGTTTATCTGAAATTCAAACTTAACTGGGTGTCCTGTATCTCATTTGGCAATCCTATGAGGACTCCCTGGGGCTAGCAGGGCCATGGGGGAGACAGGAGTAGCAGGCCCTCCCCAGGTACAAGCTTCTCTTTCATTCATGGTGCTATGAGCACGGACTCTGGGCCACACTGCCTGGGTCCAAATCTTTTCTCAGCTACTTCCTGGCTTTGAAATCTGGGCATGTTACCAAATGCCTCTGAGCCTCAGTTTCTTCAATTGTAAAAGGAAGCTAATGGTACCTACCTCCTATTATTGTGAGCATTAAATGAGATGTTACGTGACAAGTGCGTGGCACAGTGTTATAAAAGTGTTAATTAGTATTCATTAGTCTATCTTTGCAGATTAGGCCCTGACGCACTGCCTGCCAACGGTGTGGCCTTGGGCAGTGACTTCTCCCCTCCACCTTGAGTTTCTCATCTGTAAGTGACCTAAGGTGAGGACAGCACCTTCCCCACAGGGACATCCAAGGATTAAGCAGGATCAGACCTGTTGCAAGCTAAGCACGGCGGCCGGCGGGCGCATGGCGGGTGATCTCTGGGCTCTAGATCTCTTCTCTCTTCAACTACTCCCTGCCAGGCCAGCAGCCCAGCCCAGGAACAGGGGACTAGAAGGGCACAAACAACTCCCACCCAACACTCAACGTGGGGTGGGGTTTCCTTCCTCCTCCCCCTCCCTCATCTGGGTCTCCCTGGTATGGCCCTAAAGGCCTTCTCTTTTCCTTGGGCCCCTCTGAGCCACTCCCTGCCCCAGTCTCTTGACCTGATTTGATATAAATCTGTTCTCTGCTAGCCTAAGGGGTGTGGTGATGGCAATGGCAGGGTGTGGCGGTGAGGGGCAATGGCTCTGAGGGTAGTGGAAGCTACATGGTGATGGGCCTAGGCCTTGGCCCTGATGACCCGAGGGGCGGGACCCTGGGTTGGGTTTCAGCTCCACCCTGTCCCTGGGCTCCCTGTGGCCTCTGCAGTCACTCAACAGGATGGGGCAGTGGTGGGGAGGGAAGGTGGCCGAGATGACATCCTGATACCCACATAGTTCCCCACAGTGTCACCCTAATGAGGTGCCCAGAGCTCCCGTGCAGCCTTACTCAGCTGACAGGTGCTGCATCCTGGGCTCAGCCATAATAATTATTTGTCTACACATGTCTCTGCCCACTAACCTGTGCACTCCCCGAGGGCAAGTCTGTGTGATGTGCAGCTCTGTAGCCCAGCCCCAGCACAGCACCCTGGCCCGCGGATGGCGCTCAGCAAACATGCGTGGAATGAAGGGGCCAGCTGGGCTCGGCAGCTCACCTCTGCCCACCACGGCATCCAGGAGCCCTGCGGGGGCTGACTCCCAGGGCTACCTGGCCACGGCCCCCTCGAGTCCCCAAACCACACTGCTTCTTAGCCCAAAGAATGGCACCACCTCCCACCCAGAGATACCTTTCAGATCGTCGATCACAGAGTCTAGCCCAGCCTGCCTCATAGGGGTTCTGGAGTCCACCTTGGGCGCCCCTGCCCAAGTCTGAGCCCCACCACCCCTGCCCAACTGATTCCCCAGCCCCCTCCTTGAGTCTCCCTGTTTGCCCCCTGCCTCCACCCCACCCTCCGCTCTATACAACTCACTTTGCTGAGCCCTTCTAGACAAGTCCACAACTCTGCAAGGAGGGGCCTGGAGGACCCGGCCCCCACCAGCCTCTCCCCTTCACCGCTCCAGTCTGGGGAGCAGCCAGGACCCTTGCTGGCTCCCCAGCATCTCATGTGCCCCTGCTTCCACGGTCTTCTCCCTTTGATTCATGGTCTGGCCTCCCTGCCGGTGCCTCAGCTTTCCCAGGGCAAGAGCCCTGGGGCAGAGCACACTACAGGCCCTCCAGAAATGTCTGTGGAATGCACGCATGCAAGCACATGCCAGGCACAGCGCTCAGAGCACAGCACCCAATAAACGCAGGTCAAGTGAGTGAGAGGAGGGGCAGCGCCAAGGAGAAGGCAAGACTGGTAGTCAGGACCCCCAAATTCTGTCCCCAGATTCACAAGGCTTTCCCGGACAGCCTTGCCCTTCTGTTCCCTGTCCTTAACTATTCTACCAACGGCAGCTCCAATACAGCACTTGGGCTGTACGGTCCTCTCCGTGTCACAGAGTACTCTCACACGCATGCTCACGAGTCCTATTCTGCCCGGACCCTGAGAGGGTACCGGTGGCCATGTCATGGGCACGGCATGGAGACCAATCAGACTTTGCCTTTGACTAGCTATGTGATCATAGACAAATTCCTTGACGTCTCTGAGTCAGTTTCTTCATCTGAAATGGGGCTTTACCTACCTACATCTCAGAGAGGTGAAGAGGATTACAGGTAATCCACCTGGTGCCCGCCTGTCTCTGAGACATGCTTCTTCATAAGCCACAGTTACTTCCTTCTCATCTAGTGACTTCCTCCAAGTCTAAGATGGGACCCTTGACCTCCTGACTCCCGGACAGTGTTCTCACTAGCTGCTGCTGCCCCTGCAGCGGGGATGGAGGGCTGGCTTGGGAGGCCAGCCTCTTCCACAGAGGCCAACCGCAAACAACTCTCATCCCTCCTAAGGGCCGCCAAGTCTGCAGGATGTCCCGGAGCCCTGGCAGACCTTAGAAGGTATTGAGGAGGCAGGTGAGGGGCACCCCAAACCTTCATCTCCGCTCCACTCTGCCTACCCTTAAGAGACCCCAATCCGCGCCCTCGCCCAAATTCGCACTCCAGCACGCCCCGCGGGCGCCTCCTGGTGGGAAAAAAAGAATACCGTAGGCGACCGGCTCGGACTGGGGATCTCGGGTGACCCCAGGTGCGACCCCCCGCTGGATGGCTGGACAGTACTGGCACTCCGCCCGTCGCCACAGCCTCCCCAAGTCTATGCAGTCTGGGAAGTCCATAACGGCTGGCTCCCCGGAGCTGTCCCTGTCCTCCCGGGCTGCGCCCCTCGACACAATCCGCGCCCACCCGAGCCCCTCTGCCCGACACTGACCCATCTTCTTCAGCGCCCGCAGCCCGGGCCTCTTGGTGCCGCCTTCCGAGGACGCTGGCGAGTGCGGGAGCGCGGCCGGCGCTGCGACTTGGGCCGACACCGGGGACTCCTCAGGCGGGCAGCGCCATCTCCTCCAGCGGCCGCACAGCATGGTTCGGTGGGGCCGGGGCCGGGGCCGGGCCCGAGGTCAGCGCGCGAGGACAGGGCAGCGGGGACGCCGCTCCGGCCCGGCCCCGGCTCCGTGCGCGGTCCCGAGCGAAGAAACTTAGCGGCGCCGGGAGCGAATCGAAGAAGAAGGAGCCGGGAGGAGGGAAAGAGGGAGGGACGAGGTTCAGGGAGGGAGGGCCAGGGAGGGAGCAGGCGGGGCGAGGACGGCGCGGGGGTGGCAAGAGGCGGCGGCCGGGACCCCAGGCCCGGAAACGTGAGTCCCCCGAGTCACCGCGTTCGCCCCTGCTCGTGAGTCCGCCTCCCCATTGTCCGAGAGATCCTCGGATCTCGGCCCCATGGGTGGCCAGAGCCCCCGGTCTGGGTGGGGGCAGCGGGCACCGGAGGGGGCGAGGGTTGCCCTCTGGCACAGACACCCGCCCCCTTCCGGGACCCTGGCTCAGTGCGGACGCAGGACCCCACTCCACCCTCCGCGTGTGCGTGCCGCCAGCGGGCCTCAGCAGGGAGCCAGACTGGGGACGGGAGCGCAGGGCCGTTCGTCCTGGGCTAAGGGTCCCCAGGCCCGGAAAGCCCACAGTGCCCTGGGAGCTGGGGCGCGGCCTGGCAGCGCGAGCCCGAAGCAGCGGGCGCGGCGGCTCGGGGGCTGGGGGGCGTGGGGGCTCTGGCAGTGACGTCATAGGATCTGCACCCCCGCGCGGGGCCAGTTGCCGCCCCCTCAGACTCCTACAGTCTCTGAGCTGGCTCGTCTGGACAGCGTGGGGCGGCGCTGAGTCTGGAGTCCGGGTCAGCTGGTTCTGGGGCTCTCCAGGCTTGGCCAGGTTGGAACCCCAGCCGAAGGTCCCGGGACAGGACAGCCGCCGCCCGCGGTATAGCTGTCGGTGACGTCACCCCAGCGGTGGGCGTCCGCGTGCGGGTTCTGGTGGCCGTGTCAGGTTGTCACCTACTATTTGTATGAAACCACAGTAGTATGGGCGCGAAAGGTGGGATGTCCAGGTGGCAGCGTTGTCCGCGGCAGGTGCCCCGAGTCGGGTGGAGAGCTGGGCGCACACCGCCACTCGGTGGCCGCCAACCGCGTGGCATCCCGCGGAGAAAGCCTCTTTCCCAGGACTTAGATTTGCCACCTACTTGCCCCGTTCTACCCCATTCTCAGATATTCCCTATCCAGAGATTACTCATTCTAGCTTGGGTCCCCACCCCGCTCTGGGGTCCTGAATATCAAGTCTCTGCCTTTGTACTTTTTTTTTTTTTTTTGAGACAGAGTCTCGCTCTGTTGCCCCGGCTAGAGTGCCGTGGTGTCAGCCTAGCTCACAGCAACCTCAAACTCCTGGGCTGAAGCAATCCTTCTGCCTCAGCCTCACGAGTAGCTGGGACTACAGGCATGCGCCACCATGCAAAACTAATTTTTTCTGTATATTTTTAGTTGTCCAATTAATTTGTTTCTATTTTTAGTAGAGACGGGGTCTCCCTCTTGCTCAGGCTGGTTCGAACTCCTGACCTTGAGCTATCCTCCCACCTCGGCCTCCCAGATGCCTTTGTACTTTTGATTCTGCCATATTTTCCTCGAAGAATGATCTTCCTCATTTTTCTCCTGGCTTACTTTTTGTTTTTTTTGATAAGCTAAGTTTTATTTATTTGCTTTTTTTTTTTCGAGACAGGGTCTTGCTCTGTCGGCCAGCCGAGAGTGCAGTGGCATTAGCCTAGCTCACAGCAACCTCAGACTCCTGGGCTCAAGCAATCCTTCTGCCTCAGTCTCCAGAGTAGCTGGGACTGCAGGCATGCGCCACCATGCCCGGCTAATTTTTTCTATTTTTGTAGAGATGGCAGTCTTGCTCTTGCTCAGGCTGGTCTCGAACTCTTGGCGTCAAATGATCCTCCCACCTCGGCATCCCAAAGTGCTAGGATTACAAGCATGAGCCACCGCGCCTGGTCTCTTTTTTAGTTTTTAAATTATAAATATGTATGTGTATATATATATACACACACATACATATTTTCCTTACAGCAGGGAGGAGAGGCGAGGGGCTCACAGACAGAAGAAAGAGGGGTCCCGTTTGCCATGAATGTCCTTCATCTGGGGCAGCCGGGGAGAACATGAGGGCATCACATCGATCGTGCCCTTTATTTTTCATTAATATGGATCCATAATAGTTGTACAATATTTATAGGGTACATGCGATGTTTTGATACAAGTATACAAAGTGTAATGATAATTGAGGTATCCATCACCTCAAGCATTTACTTCTTCATGTTAGGGACGTTCTAATTCCACTCTTTTAGTTATTTAAAAATATACATTATATTATCATTCACTATAGACGCCCTATTGTGCTACCGGATGCTAGGTCCTATTCCTTATACCTAACTGTATTTTTGCATCCCATAACCACCCCTCTTTACCCTCCCCCACTACTCTTTCCGGCCTCAGGTAACCATCATTCTACTCTCTTTCTCCATCGGGCTTACTCTTAAAGCTTTCAAAACTCAGCTGTGATGTCCCTCCTTCAGAACGCTTGACCCCAGGACATGACTCTTTTTATCCCCAGCGCCTAAGCGTCAGAAGACCCCTGTGGGTGGCTCAGACCTGCCAGGCCTGGGCTCGGCTACAGATGCGAATTTCCACCAGGGGGCGCGAGGACTCCGCGACCTTTCACTATGTCCATCAGGGGGCGCTGCCGCCCGTCTCGGCACTCCGGAGCAGGGAAATCCGACTCTGGGATTAGCCCCGCCTGATTGGGAGAGGCACTGCGAAACTATTTGCATAATCTTGAAAGGGAAGCGCTGAGTGGGCGAGGTATAGCAGCCCAATATGAAACAGGCTCTTTCATTGGCTTAAATTTTCCCCCCTTGTTCTGCGGCCCCATCCCGGCCAGAGTGGACCCCGAGGTCAGTCGGAAGCCGCGGGTTAGTGGGGAGCGAGGACCCAGGTATCCGGAGAGTGGACGCGCCGCGAGGTGAGGGCCGGGCCGGGGTACCGGGGGCCAGGTTAGGAGACTATTTACTTTGCCCTCGCTCCGCCTCGTTTGCTCATTGGTCTGTCCAGGAGTTGGAGATGTGCACCTAGAGAGGCGTATCTGGGGACAACCCAGCACTGGGACCCTTGCCACCTGCCTCTCCACCCACCCACCAAGGTCCTCGCTACCCTGGCGCCACCACGCTGCCTTGAGGTAGGGAAAGGAGTTTCCTCAGTTACAACTTCTGACCTCCCGGGGTATCTCTCTCAGGCCTCTAAAGAGCTCAGCTTGCCCCTCCGGAAAGTGGGTCCGTGGCTTACAGTGCCTGGTGGATCCTGGAGGGCTGCCCACACGGAGGCTTGTTCTTGCAGAGTCGCTCAAAAGTGGGGCCCCAGGGCTTGGATCAGCATGGGCACCGAGAACGAAAGCCCAGAGCCGGACTGCCAGACCCAGTTCCAGGCTGCAGTCAGCGTCATTCAGAACCTACCTAAGAACGGTGAGGCTGCACGGACCCGCATTTTGGGGTTCAGGACAGCTGGGGTCTGACTCTAAAGAGGAAATGACCCTCGTCCCTACAGATTTTGCTGATAAGTCTCTGCCTGGTGTGTCCTGGGGGTCCCTTCTGCTTCCTGCCCCTATCCAGATGCCATGGGTGGGACCCCCCCCTTCCCGCCATCTCTGCTCTCTCCAAGGGTAGTTCTCCCCTCACCTCCCTCCTCCTGGAGCTGGGGCTGATGCTCTGTCCTCCACTTCCCAACCCTCTGCCCAGGCACTTACCGTCCCTCCTACGAAGAGATGCTGCGATTCTACAGCTACTACAAGCAGGCTACCATGGGGCCCTGCCTGGTCCCCCGGCCTGGGTTCTGGGACCCAATCGGACGATATAAGTGGTGAGCTCCCCACTGGTGGGGCAAACAAGCCTCAGCTGTCAGCCAGCCCTCTCACAGCCCTCTGCCCCCAGGGATGCCTGGAACAGCCTGGGCAAGATGAGCAGGGAGGAGGCCATGTCCGCCTACATCACTGAGATGAAGCTGGTGGCACAGAAGGTAGGGAGGGACTGTGAGACCTCTGTCCCCAAGCTCCCAGCCAGGTGGCCTGCCCTCACCCTTCTAGTTCTCACCCCCACTGTGTTTTCTATACATTGACACCCCCGTGGGAATCTCCACCTGCACGTTGCTTCCTCCCATCCCTGCCTGTCTCTGGTCCCTGACTGGGTACAGAGTGGAGGTGTATGACAGGACAGGAGCAGGGTGGAAGGGGACAGGAGGGCCAGCCCCTCCCCCATAGAAGCCTTCCCCAACAGGTGATCGACACGGTGCCCCTTGGCGAGGTGGCAGAAGACATGTTTGGTTACTTCGAGCCCCTGTACCAGGTGATCCCTGACATGCCAAGGCCCCCAGAGACCTTCTTGAAAAGGGTTACAGGTTAGACCCCCAGAATGGGAGCTCCACATGTGCTGAGTGAACTGTCTTAGGTCTAGGCTGAGGGGGCTGCTCAGTTGGGGGGTGGGGTTGCCTGGTGGTGGGGAGAGGGCTCCAGGTAATGTCCCTGTAAGGACTTCAGTCAGTGCCCTGATGGAGTGAGTCTCAGGTAGTGTCCACAGCCAATGGGGAGTAGGGGATTGATGTCACTGGGAAGTGCCAGCCTCTTCCCAGCCCCACCTCTGGGTCCTATGTCTTGGCAGGTTGCAAAAAGCAGGTACTGAATGGAGATGTCGGGGCTGTTCGAGAGCCTCCCTGCCTCTCCAAGGAACCAGTACCCCCAAGCCCAGGTTAGTACTTGGGCAAGAGGGACAGAGGACCAAATGCAGGAGGGGTGGAGGGGAGAAGCTGGATGCCACACTGTGCTCTTCACTCCTTGTGCCCACAGACACTGAGACCTCCTGTGTTCCTGAAGGTGGGGGGTTGTGGTGGTGTTGGGGGAGCGACAGGTTCTGTGATTCCTGTTCCAGGCCCTGACTTCTGGGGCCCACCTGAGCACCTGTGGCAGTAACTTTAGTGTCTCCTGCACAGTGCACACCCCACCTCTCCCTCCACGTCCTCCCTCTGGGCAATAACCCTGCCTACCCCCTCCCCAGAGTCGCAGCCACCCAGGGACCTGGACTCTGAGGTTTTCTGTGATTCCCTGGAGCAGCTGGAGCCTGAGCTGGTAAGACCACCCCCTGTTCCCTCCCCTTCCTCACCCCACTGTGCCCTGCTTGCTCCTGTTCCCACCCTCAGACTTCTGACTGTTCTCTGCAGGTTTGGGCAGAACAGAAGGGAGCCCCTGGAGGAGAGCCTGACACCAGGAACAGCCCCGTGCCCCCTGCACAGAAGGGTGAGCTCCTGCCTGACCCTTCACCCACTGCTGTCCTTCCCTGGGCTGCCCTCTTCGAGCAGAGGGGAAAGTCTAGTGCTGGCCACTGAGGAGAGCAGCCTCTGTCCAGGAAGGGTTGCCAGATACCTACCTGGATGGGCAAAGTCCCTGCCCTGCCTCCTCTCCCTGAGGGCCACCCAGGAGTCTGCCCGTGCAGGTGCTGAGTAAGGGCAGCTGGGATGGGAGTCCTATCCAGCTCTCTCACCCACAGCTGTGTGGCCGTGGGAAGTCATTCTCTCTCCCTGGGCCTGCCATTTGGGAATCAAATGACAACAGTGAGTTCTGCCCTCTTCCCTTCTAGAACTTCCTGTGTGCCAAGTCCCATAGGGTCACTTTCATCAATATTATCTCCTTGATTCCTCACCGCAAACAGCTCTGTGAGTGAAGTGACATCTTCCCTTAATTTTCAGATGAGAAAATGAGGCTCAGGGAAGTTAATGATTTGCCTAAAGTCACACAGATAATAAGTGGCAGTGCTGGCATTCAAACCCCCAGCAGCCCATTATTCAGCCACGTGGATGGACTTTGCAAGAGTCACACTTGGTGCAGGGACCATGTTCTACTCCCACCCTTCCCTGGACCCGCCACAGCCTGCCCTCACCCAGCCAGTAGCTAAATTGCCTCCTGAGTCCCCTTCCCTGTGTGTCTGTGCTCCGCAGAGGGGTTGGCAGGCAGCCTGCTGGGCCCCCAGGAATTGGACACGTGGCTGGTGGGGACAGTTCGGGCACTACAGGAGAGCATGCAGGATGTACAGAGGAGACTGCAGAGCTTGGAGAGCATGCCCCGACCCCCTAAGCAGGTGAGTGAGTGCCCCCTTGCTCTGGGGGCATGATTGGGGCAGAATTCTGAGTGTCTCTATTCTGGGCTCCTCATCCAGCACTTATGTCTTTGTCCTCATGCCTCCACCTGCCTACATCTCTGTCCAGAGAATGGTGTGCTCACGTTGCAGGCAGGGAGGTCGGGAGGGTGAGGCTTCTGCCCTGGAAGGCAGGGCAGGAAGGGCCCATTCCTGCTCTTATGTCCCTCTGTCTGGAGAGAAACCGAGCCTGGGGACTAATCCCAGGAGTTGGAAGTGCCATGATGTGTCTGCTCTTTGCATTGGGTGTGGGGTCCCCGTTGCCCCTCAGTAAAGACTTCTGTTCCTGTTCGCAGATTTAGGGTTTGCCTCCAAACAGTTCAACCCTTGCATGACCGCCCCACCCCACCCCCGCCCCCATCCTGCTTGCTCCATACACTGGGCTCCTGAGCGCCTGAGCGCCTGCAAAATAAATAACAGCTGCCATTCCTGGAGCCCCAGCTGTGCGCCAAACTCTTACTTGCATTCTTTCATTCAAGCCATACAATGACCCTATCAGATAGATTTTCTTTTCATCTCCCCTTTCATCTTAGGCTCTGAGAGGTTGAGTAATTTGCCTGAGGGCACACAGCCTGTGAGAGCCTCACTGAGCTGCCTTGAGAATTAGATCACACAGTGCCCAGCACACTATTATTACTATTAATATTATTATTAACATTAAGTGAGGGAGCTGGGAGTGGACCCTGGTCTATCTCCCCCACAGCTGGTACCTACCATTAACTCTGAGTGGGTCTTTTCTTGAGAAGCCAGGGGTGGTGGGGGCAGGAGAGGGCTGAGTTGCCTGATGTGGAGCATCTCTGGGGTGATCCCTAATCCCTCAGCACAGTGGGTGTCAGCCGTGGGGGCAAGGATTTCCTCAGATTCACAGTGGCTAACTTCTCAACACTGCCCCTCCCCCATGACAGGCCTTGCTTTTTCTTTTTTTGAATCTTTTACTAATTTTAAATGCTGAAAAATTTAAAGTAGATTATAGACATCATGATGTTCCACCCTGAAGTACTTGGGTTCACATCTTTCAAACTAAGAACATTCTACCACCTAGCCCAAACAACATTTTATCACACACAATCATTCATTCCTTAATATCATCAAATACCCAATCCAAATTCAGATTTCCCCTGTTATCCTGAAATTGCCTTTTCCAGGTGCTCTGATTGTCTGGTCTAGGACTACACACTGCATCTGCTTCCTCTGTCCTTTAAGTTTCCATTAATGGAGACCAGTGTTTTTCCTTGCTGTTGACTTGCTGACCTGACCAGGCCAGTGTCCTATAGAATGTTCTGTCTTTTGGGTCTGGTCACTTCCTCATCATTAGTTCCTTTACACTTTGCATTCCCTGTGAACTGGAGGTTAGAGCTAAGGACTAGATTAGAATCAAATTAAACATTTTGGACCAGATTACATCAGGGGTGATGTTCTTCACATCAAGGCACACATGATATCTGAATGTTCCACCTTTAGTGATTCTAGCATGAACTGCTGGCACAGATGAAGGTGTGGCAGTCTGATCCCACCATTTTATTTTATTTTAGTTTATTATTATTTTTTTTTTTTGAGACAGAGTCTCACTTTGTTGCCCGGGCGGGCTAGAGTGAGTGCCGTGGCATCAACCTAGCTCACAGCAACCTCAAACTCCTGGGCTCAAGCAATCCTTCTGCCTCAGTCTCCCAAGTAGCTGGGACTATAGGCACACCACTACGCCAGGCTAATTTTTCTATTTTTAGTAGAGACGGGGTCTCACTCTAGCTCAGGCTGGTCTTGAACTCCTGAGCTCACGTGATCCTCCTGCCTCAGCCTCCCAGAGTGCTGGGATTACAGGCGTGAGCCACCGTGCCTGGCCCGGTTTTCTT
>CAUYRT010017468.1:0-65509 GCA_963574885.1 Lepilemur ruficaudatus | reverse complement strand
GTCTTCTTTGGAGAAGTTTCTGTTCATCTCCTTTGCCCATTTATAAATGGGGTTATTTGATTTTTTCTTGTTAATTCTTTTGAGTTCTAGGTAGATTCTTGTTATCAGACCTTTGTCGGAGGTGTAGAGAGCAAATATTTTCTCCCATTCTGTAGGTTGTCTATTTGCTCTAGTGATCGTTTCTTTGGCTGTGCAGAAGCTTTTTAATTTGATCAGATCCCATTTGTTTATTTTTGTTGCTGCATTAATTGCTTTGGGGGTCTTCTTCAGGAATTCTTTGCCTAATTCAGGATATTATGGGGGTACAAATATTTTGGTCACATGAAATGCATTTGCCTTGCTCAAACCAGGGACACAAGCATGTCTTTCCTCCATACAGTAGGCCCCGTCTCCATTAGCTGTGGGTTTACTGATCCCACCTCCTCTGCCCTCCACTCCTGCAACCACCACCTGACCGGCACCCAGTGAGTATTACTACCATGTGAGCACCTTAGTGTTGATCAATTAGTACCTGTTTGATGCAATGCATGTTTTTCCATCCTTCTGATACCTCATTTCAAATGATGGGCTCAATCTCTATCCACGATAATAAAAGAGGTGCTACATCACCACTGTTTTTGGTAGTTGAGTAGTATTCCATGGTATACATATACAACATTTTATTAATCCATTCATGTATTGATGGCCACTTGGGTTGTTTCCACATCTTTACAATTGTAAATTGCACTGCTATAAACATTTGAGTGCAGATGTCTTTATTATAGAATATCTTTTTCCCCCCCCTTTGGATAGATGCCTAGTAGTGGGATAGCTGGATCAAATGGTATTTCTATTTTTAGCTCTTTGAGGTATCTCCAAATTACTTTCCACAGGAGTTGTACTAATTTACAGTCCCACCAGCAGTGTAAGAGTATTCCAGTCTTTCCACATCCACAGCAGCATTTGTTATTTTGGGATTTTTTGATAGAGGCTATTCTCATTGGAGTTAGGTGATACAGCATTGTAGTTTTGATTTGCATTTCCCTCATGATTAGAGATTTTGAGCACTTTTTTATATGTTTGCTGGCCATTAGTCTGTCTTCTTTTGAAAAGTTTGTGTTCATGTCCTTTGCTCATTTATTGATGGGGTTTTTTGATTTTTTTCTTGTTGATTTCTTAAGTTATATATGGATTCTTATAATTAGCCCTTTATCGGATGTGTAGAAAGCAAATATTTTCTCCCATTCTGTAGGTTGTCTATTCTCTCTAAGTACAGTTTTCTTGGCTGTGCAGAAGCTTTTTAATTTGATCAAGGCCCATTTGTTTATTTTTGTTGCTGCCGTGATTGCTTTGGGGGTTGTCTCCATAAATTCTTTACCTAAGCCAATGTCTAAAGAGCCTTCCCCACATTTTCTTCTCAAATTTTTTTTAGCTGTTTTATAATTGATTTCATAAAAATATTGTCTAGACTTACAAAAATCTTGATGGAATTTGGATAGGAATGGCCTTAAATTTCTATGTCAGTTTAGGGAGAATTGATATTTTCACTAAGTATAGTCTCCCTACGCATGATTAAGATATGTCTCTCCATATATTTAGATCTTTGATTTCTTCTGTCAGTGTCATTTAACTTTTAGAATACAAATCCAGTGCATGTTTTATTAGGTTTAGACCTAAGTATTTCATTTCATTAGTGATCGTTAATATGTTCTTGATTTTAGTGCACATGTTCATGACCATTATAGAGAAAAACAAGTGGGTTCTGAATATTTCTTTTGTACTTGTGACATTGCAGAACACAATTATTAATCCTAGGAAGAATTACTTTTTCACAGTTGTTGTACTATAAGGCCTGAAATTAAGATTCACTATTAAGTGTTGCTTTGACCTCTGGTAAACTCAAAAGTACCTCAAATGGCTAACCTGCAAGTTATCCTCCCTCTCAGTTCCCACAAATAGGATGCCCTAGCCAAACAACCCTCCTTATCACAAGTGAAAAGCACAGTTTATTTCCAAGTGATAGGGTTCAGTTCCCTGCCAGACTGTGAAATTATTCAATCAAGCTGATCATGTCTTCCTATAGAAGCCAAGGGTCACCCCACCCTCTTGTTGTAACAGAGCCTATCTCCAGCTGCCCCTGCTTTTCCACTCAATTCTCCTACAATCACTGAGTGACCCTGCATGATATGTACTGTCCTCCTCCCCTGGTCTCTGAATACATGTGACTCATAAATTGATGTCAACCTCATCTGTTCAATGTTTGGCCATCTCCATCACTACAAAGTAGAAATCCCTTCCTTATGGATGGGGTGAGAGGGAGGCAAATAAAACATTTCTGGTTAAAACTTTTAAGGCATTACTATGGCATGCCTAGGCTCATGGGCTTGATGTTATTTGAGTAATACTCTGCTAGGGCTTTGTAAAAAGTGGCATATGGCAGAAAGGTAGTCTCTGTGTGGACAACTAGCAGAACGTAAAGCTGCAAATACAAGGTCTTGAATGTCCTGCTAATGTTTAGACTCCAGGCAATGAGAACTCCCAAAATCATTTATTTGCAGGGAAATAACATTATCAGGTGATCAAGTCTTAGAAAGTTCACCCTCACAGCAATGTGGAGAATGGATTCAAGGGAGGCCAAGAATGGTACCAGTAAGTTCAGTAACGAGTCTTTTCATCCGAAAGACCACGAGACAAAAAAAGTATTGACAAGAGCAGTGGGAACAGACAAGAATGGAGAGAATTAAGATCTATGGGGGGTGGTTGATAAGATATGAATGCATGTGTGTGTGTGTGTGTGTGTGTGAGAGAGAGAGAGGGAGAGAGAATGCTAGAGAGAGACAGACAGACAGACACACACACACACACACACACACACACACACACACAGAGGGAGGGTGATTCCTGAGGTGAATCATGGGAGTGAGTGGGCTTGCTCTGAGAATGCAGGGAAAGTTCAAAGAATACGTTTTCTAAATACAGTACCTTGAAGAACATTCACATTTATGAAGTGGTAGAACAAGAAGCCATAAAAGAGACTGAGAAAGAAGGGTCTGATGTTGGGAAAGGAACCCAGGGAGAGTGAGATCATAAAAAAATGAAGATGGTGGAAAGAATTTAAAGAATGAAGATGCGGTTAACATTTATAAGACAGCACAGAGAGTTTACGTATACAAAGGACTGAGAAGTATGCATTGGATTTAGCAATTTCTGGGACATTAATGAGACAAGTTTTGTGGATCTTTCAAAAAGGAGTCAAGGAAAAATGAGATGGTGACCAGGAATAAAGAATTCTTTGAGACACGTAGCTGTGAAATGTAGAGAGATGAGGTGAATGCTTGAGGAGCAGAAAGTATGGTATTCTATGCCAGGGAAAAAATGGTGGTGCTCTTATGCCTAGGGAAAGAGATAGGCAGAGAAAAAAGCATTGTGGACAATTAACAGAATGAGTTCATTGAACAAGTCTGAATCCAAAGTTTTCAGGGTACAGTTTTGAGCCTTGAACTAAAAAGCTTGATGCTTTCTACTCTAAAACAAAAGGGAAGGAATAGAAAAGGATGGAGGGAGGATGATGGTATACAAAAAGGAATATGGGAAATTAGCAGTTCTTCCTTGCTGGTCTGTATTTTCTTCAAGAATGCATAAGTCATGATCATGCTAGAGAAAACTGATAAAGATTAAAAGTGGCTCTTTAGGGCCAGGTAGTTGACCACAGACCAGATACTTGTTCAGATTTGGGGAAGAAACTGTTTAAATACTGATCAATAGGAGCTAGTTGTAATTTTTTTGTTTGTTTTGTTTTGTTTAGAAATCCATTCAGACAATAATGTCTTCCTAAGTATACAAATAAACATATATTTTTAAAGTATCTGAAAGAAAACAATTTAACAAAAGTGTTTTCCTAGGCAACATTAGAACAGGGAGTAGTACTCAGCCAAAAAAAGGGAACCTAAACACCCACTTTCACAAGAAAGAACCACTGTTTTAAGTTTGGTGAACACCTTTATAGCCCTTAACAGAAACCATAAAAATCATGATGAACATTTTTATTAAATTTAAAGAAAGTAAAACTGAAGACAAATAAATGATTTTTTTTTTCTGAAAGGCCACTTTGTGATAAAATTACATGTTCACAGAGGCTTGCTTTCTTTAATTGTCTCTGGCTTGAAAATACTCTACTGCTTTGAAAGGCCTTTCAGCACCATTCCTGAACTTTCACCGGGTGACATTAGCAAAGATATACTTGTGGGCAACACCTCTGTAACAACACTTAACTTCTGGTATCCACATGTTTTAAGTCCATCAGGATTAATAAAAGACACAAGTGTAAATCAGGGATTGTCATCTGCTCTTTTGAGTATGGATCCTAGGGTATTTTTCAAACTTTGTGTTACAGATATGATGTTGCTGTATATATCTTTGTTTGTATATATTAGGGTTTGCTTTATGAATCTGGGCAGTGTGTTCAGTGCATAAATATTTAGGATTGTTATGTCTCCTTAATAAATTTCTCCCTTTGCCTGTATATAGTGACCATCTTTGTGTCTCTTTAGTATTGTGGATTTGAAGTCTGTTATCAGATATGAGAATGACTACACTTGCTTTCTTTAGATTACCATTTGCATGGAATATGGTTTATCATCCCTTTACCTTGAGTTTCAATGAGTCCCTGTGGGTTAGATGTATTTCCTAGAGACAGCAAATACTTGGGATGTGTTTTTTTGTCCAATGAGGCAGACTGTGTCTCTTGAGTAGGTAATTAAATCCATTCTCATTTATCGAAAGAATCAATAAGTGGGATACATTTCTGTTCATCTTGTGCAGTAAAATTTTATTGCTTTGTTTTACCTCTTGAGCCACTGTGGTATCTGGGCTCTGATATTTAACTTTTGGATTATTTTACACTAGTGGGTGTCTATTTTGCTGATGCATGTATAATGCAGTTCTGATAACCTCCTAAAGGGCAGGTATAGTCTTGACAAATTTCCTCAGTGTTTGCTTGTCTGAAAAACTCTCATTTATCCCTCATATAAGAAACTTAGTTATGCAGGATACAAAATTCTAAGCTTGCCATTATGCTCTTTGAGAATTCTGAGAATGGGGCCCCAATACCTTCTGGCTTGATGTCTCAGTTGAGAAGTCTGCAGTTAATCTGATGAGTTTTCTTTTGTAAGTTACCTGGTGCTTCCTCTTTACATGTGTAGAAGTGACACTCTCATGCTTACTTTGGCCAGTCTGATGACTAGGTGTTTTGATAATTCCCTCTTTGCAATGAATCTTCCAAGGGTCATTTGAGCTTCTTGTACCTGGATATATAGATTTCTAGCAAGGCCAGAGAAATTTTTCTCAATAATTCCCTCAGATAGGTTTTTTAAACCTGTGTGTTTTCTTCTTTGCACTCATGGATGACTATTATTCTTGTGTTAGGCCTCTTTACATAATCCCATATTTGTTGTTGATTTTGTTTGTTCCTCTTTTTTTCTCAATTATTTCCCTTTGACTGATTTGTTTAACTCAAAGACTTTGTCTTAAATCTCTGAGATTCTTTTTTTTCTACTGGATCTAGCCTATTCTTAAGGCTTTCCACTGTATTTTATATTTTCTTAAATGAATTTTTTATTTCCAGTTCTGTTTGATTTTTTTTTAATAATTTGATTTTCCTAGTATGTTTTTCATTCATTTTCTACATTGTTTTTGTGGTTTCCTTGTGTTTGGTTTCTATTTTCTCTTGTATTTCATTGAGTTTCCTTATAATCCATATTCAAATTTTTTCATCTGTCATTTCATTCTTCCCATTTCTTTTGATATCCATTGGTAAGAAGTTATTGTTTTCTTTTGGGTGTGTCCTTTTGCTCTGATTTTTTTCATTTTTCCATAGTTCTTTCACTGATTCTGTCTCATCTGGCCTTTCAATTGAGATGAGGGAGTCCCGCCTTATAGGCCTTTCTCTGGGTCCCCAAAGATTGATCCCTGAGCATGTCAGGGAGAGGAGTGCTGGTCCTGAATTGCCTATAGGGTGTTCTAGAATGTTTGGTGTTCTTCTTGGGTTACCTCTGACCTGCTCTCTTCACCTCTTCCCAACAGTGTGTAGTGAGTTAGGTCCCTCCACTTTCAATGAGGTGGATGATTCTTCTAAGCACAAATCAGCTACTACCTGTTTGCTTTAGTTGGGAGGTGCTATGCTTAGTTATGAGGTTGTTCTTCTTGTCAATTTCTACTTTTTCATGGAAGAGCCAGCTATCCTAACTGTGGTAAGTTCTGTTCCCCCAGGAGGAGCATGTGAATGCCCCAAGCTTTAGGCAGGATCCTGTAGCTCCCAGGCTGTTTCTTGATCTCCAGAATAATTGATGTAGGGAGGAGGAACAATGCAGTTTGTGGCTAGTTTGGGGAGCCTGAAAGAATTTGCAAAGCCTCAGCAGGACTCAAAAATTGCTTTTCTGGCCATTTGGGAGAGCCACTAGTAGGAGGGTCGGGAGATGGTCTCCAATCTGGGAAGGCTGTCCATTGGGGGATGGGCCTAAATGCTTGTAGACTAGATCCCCAGTCTGGGATCTCTCTGCTCTTAACAAATAGCAGTTATTCTGCGGGGAGGGGTATGTGCTCTCTCAAATGGTCACTCTTTGGATCCCTACACACTATGTAAAATTGCATCAGTAAATGCTATAATAGGCTGTGCAAATTGACCTTACTGCCAGTAGGTTGTGCTTTCCAGAAGGAACAAGCTATAATGCTATTTTTGGTTCCTGTTACAAGCTCTAGTCCCTCAGGAGAAGCACTTTAATATGCCAGATGGTGAATAAAACCTTGAAACTTCTAAGTGAGTCCTTATTCTCTGTCACAACAGAGGCATGTGGGAGAGTGTGCCCAGGGTGGATTGGGTGAACTTGCCCTCAGTCTTTACAAAAGCTGGCAAGATAGTGTTTCAGTGGAGGTCAAATGTCTGCCTCCAGCTTTTGGGCAAAGCCACCAGGGAGGGATTGAAGTGGCCCCACCCAATCTGAAAGTCTGCTTGTGGAGGCAGGACCATCTGAGATTCACAATATGGCAGTCTGCAATGGGTCTTACTTCTCCATCTCCTCCTCTGCTCTGTGGTCTTTTCCTGGTATCTACTGCCAGACAGGAGCCCAAGGCAGGCAAACTCTCCCACAACTTTGCTGTGGGCCTGAATTTTCCCCACCAAGGATTATGGACTGAGCTGAGAGTGTGAATCTCCTGTAGAATGGATGCCCTGTGAGCATGCAGCAGCTAGAACCCACACTGCACTCTCTTCCCAGATTTGCCCACATGGGATCCCTCACATCCTGTGTCCAAAATGACCAATCCCTGACCATGCCAGTGAGAAATATGCTGTTTCCAAGTAGCCCACAGTGTGCCCAAGCAGGTTCAATGTTCGTTTGCCTTGGGGCATGCCCTGTTCTGATGGAGCTGTTGGTCAAGCAGCATTAAGGTGGGCCAGCAGGCAGGGAGTTCACAGCCTGAGGACCCCCTCAGTCTGCTACAGGACCCCAAGAGGAAAGGTCTGAGCCCCACTCTGGAACCCTCAGTGTGGTGGCTCAAATGTCTATCTCAGCAGGTGCAGGTGGGGGAGGGGAAGAGCAGAAAAGGAGTGTGGATGAAGGAAGACTAGCACTCAGGTTGTGTCCATCCTTCACTCTTGGAGGCTGCCCATCCCTAATGTCCAGGAACTGGAGTCACACAGTCACATAGGACCCACTGGGCCAGAGTTGGGAAATATCTTTGTGGAAATGAGAAAGATGAAACATGAGTAGTTGGAATCCCCTGGGGAAGACAAAGGTGCATGGTGGGCAATATGGCACCTGCCATCCCAGCTCAGGTCTGTTGGGGTGTGAAGTGCTCCAGGAGGGCTGCGATCCTGTTACCCTTTCCACAAGATGTTTCCAGCTCACTGGGGGAAGCAGCCTCTGAGCTCGTGTGGGCAGTAAGTCTCTCCAGCAGCTCAGGAACCCACCAACTGTCAGAGATGTGAGGGAAGAAGAAACAAACTTCTCCACCAACCCTTATCACTGGACTCTGGTCTCTTGGGAGTTGATCTTTGTCGATACCTTGCTCCTTCTTCTGCTCTACAACTTTTCACATGGAGTCTCCCAAAGGCTCTGGCACCCTTCCTTCAGACCCTCATCTGATCTGTAATTGTCTGTCTGTCTATTTTTTTCTCTTTCATCTAAAACTATTTCTTACTGAGGAGCTCTGGAAGCTGGTGTCTCTGGTTAGCCCTGAGCTATAGATTTTTTCCCCCATCATTGGTTGATGTCTGTGTGAAAGAACCAGCTACCGAGGTGTTAATTTGTGCCTGTGGTAAGCTCTGGTCCCCCAGGTGGGGCACATGAGTGTCCCACACTTTAGGATGGACCCTTTAGCTTTCAGGTGGTTACTTGGTCTCTAATCCCACTGAGGTATGGAGAGGAGTAAGATAGTTCGTGGCTGGATTGTAAGAGCCTGAAATGCTTTGCAAAGGTTTGGCAGTGCTCACAGTTTGCTTTTTCAGCCACCAGGGGAGCCACTGCTAGAGATTGATGGCAAGCTCTCCAAACTGGGAAGGTTCTTCCCAAGAGAGGGGCCTAAAATCTTGAGTGCTAAGGCCCAGGGCTGGGCTCTTACTACCCTTGTCTACTGGAACAGTTTCTCTGTAGGGAGTGATGAGCACCCTCCCAAACTGCTACACCATGGAACTCCTGTCAGATAAGTCCATGTGAATTCCCTCACCACCAGAATTGAGCTCTCAAATTTCCCCCAAGCTGTCTGTCTGACTCACTAGCATGCCTCTCTGTGAAATGCTAGCAGGTAGAGGGTTCCCTAGTTGTACACATCTGTTCCACCACAAGGCCCCAAAGGGAGAGTAGTGGGCTTCTCTATCTGCAGATGTCTCCACTAGGGCATGCTCCCACTGGGGAGAAACAGCCACTCATGAATCCCATGCCTCAAGCGGCACTCCCTGTTGTAATGGCGGGCGGCACTGCTCAAGTTCAGCTGGCATGCCCAAGATATTTGGTTCCCATGGAACCAGAGTCTAGTCTATTACTTTCCGAATGCCACACCCCTATCCAACATGGCACTTCTCCATCAGGTATCAGGGGTGGGCATACTCACAGATCCCCATTCCTCAGCACCCCACCACACTTTCACATTGGATATGTCTATGAGGGCTTCCTCATGACCTGAGTCTAGGACTAAGAACTCTCCCCTGCATCTCCCTGCACCACTCTTGTGTCCAGGGGGCACTGGGACTGGCCTGCCTATCTAAGCCAACAGTACATGATGCCAGTGGGCAGGAAGCTCCCAAATTATGGTGGGCCCTACTCTCCATGGCAAGCTCAGCCAAGAGTGCACACATGGAAGCAGCCATTCATGAGCTTGTTGATGCAAAGTACCCTTGTGGTTACAATGGGTTGAGGAGAGGCCATGGCTCCCAGTTGGGCCAAGATCAAACTACTTTCTCAGATATCATGAATAATGGAGGTGGATAGAAGGAATTGTCTAGGTATGAGAAAGCTAGCCCTCTGGTCTCTCATGGCACTCTCTCATGGGGTGTCCTTTATGAACACCCAAACTCCTGCGGCTTACCAGTTTACCCCTCCATTCTTAATTAGCTGCCATGCCTGGGATCATGAAGGGTAGAAACACCTTCAATATACTTTGTGTACCACTGTTCACTCAATGGCATGTAGAGGGAGGAGGGGAAACCCCCCTTAACCTTTCACTTTTCACTGGGCTCTGAGCCTCTCTGGATTTGATCCATGACACTATCCTCTCTCTATCTACTTCTCTCTCAGCTTAGGGATTTTTCTCCATGGGGTTCCCAGTCATCTCTATTGTCTTTCTCTGTGATCCACACCTGAGTTGTGACTCTTCTCCACTCTCCTAAGTCCGATATTCTACCTTCCTGTTAGGACAGTCCAACAATGTCGCTAGTCAGCCATCTTGGCTCTCTCCTAGAACAAACTATTATGTAACTCTTTGCTATTTCTATTTTCCTCCTCAATGATTTCTTGAGCCATACTTTATAAAGTTGCCTCTCCACATATGTTTTATTTTTGTTTTATCTAGTTTGCTCTTGAGGTCTTTCTCTGGACAGTATCTATAAACTCTAGTTCTGCCTTGATGAGACATCAGGGGAATTTGTCATGTGGATGTTTACAATCTATCTTTCGTGAGATACTTCTGATGGATGGTGGAATGCCTAAATATCTTAACCATGACCAGGTATCTCTTTCACAGGAAACTAGCTTACATAGTAGCAATACTTTTGGATTTTGTTGGACTTATGGCCAGTTTATTCCTTCCATGATAGCAACTCTCCAGTAGAGATATGACTGGGGGAGAAGTTAAAATCAGGTACATTGATCAAGTGAGACACAGAGAAGGTAATGCAACAAGACAGATGAAATAACAGAAGCAATGTATTAGTTACAGATCCCAGAGAGAAGAGACAACATGCCTCCCAGGACCAATGGGGAAAAGGGAGCCATCATGGACATACATGAAGAGAGAGAGAGAAGGAAAGACTAGTGGGATTTAAACCTTCACTGGAGTCCAGGAGTATACCCAAGAACGTTTCTCAAGAGGAGTTTTAATTGGTCAGTTTAGAGTAAGCAAACATGATTTTCATGGAGTCACATTGTGAGAGAAAGGATGTCACGGCAGCATATATCTGAAGTCCATATAGGGAGTGGAGATCAAAGGGGCAAGTCAAGTGTTGTAACTAGCTGCTCTACAGGGACTATTCACCTGGAAGAGATGGTATAATGTAGATATCTGGATCTAACCCCTTGGGGAACTGAGTGGAGGAGTAGAACTGGAAAATTTGTCATGGGTGATTAAATAAAGTATCTGGTTTGAGCAAGTTAAACCTATATTCAAAATAAATCTGAGGTGATATTATAAGAATTCACTACAACATTTAAAAATGGGATTTCCAGTAGTCGACTAAAATTAATTAGTATCACTAATCCCCTAGGAGAAGGTAAAAGGAGTTAGTCAACTTATATGAAACTATATTTAAGCTTATTTCCTCAATAATAGACCAGAATACAACACATGAGTATATTTCAATTAATAGTTTAATACAAAAGTAGTGTATTCCAATAATTGTAGACTGTACATTTTCCCACCTTTCAAATAGAGATGCTTTTAAAAATTGATATTGTAAAACCACTATGGAGTAGAAGTTTACTCATAATGTGATTGTCCTTCTGTGCACACACATGAACTTGATCTACAAACCTCCCATTATCACCTTCTTTTGATACCATCAACATCAAAACCTGCAGGGTGGTGTTAATAGGACTGAAAGATAACCTCACAGACCAGAACTATAGGATTCTCAGAAGAAATTGGGATCACCAACCTCTTAATGATGTCAGTGATGACACTGTGACATCAGACATGCAAGACCATGGTGATTTCTCCAGCAAACCAAAGCCCACAGAAAATCAAACTGTTCCCATCAGGAATCCTCCATGCTTAACATGTTCATTCTTTCAATTTTAACATAAAGTTCTTCCTTTTCCCCCTTTTTTTCACATTTTTTTTCTCCCAGAAGCTCTCAGACTAGCCTTGGACAATATGGCTGTTTGTTGGCCTGGTGTCCTAAAGAAGACAGAAGCAGCTGACTCTCTAGTCAACTTCTGGCTTGTCTTCTCAAGATCACTACAAAAAATCTAGCAGAGGTAAAGGTTTTTCTGGAAATGCCACTAGGAAAAGAATAGTGATGCCCTTACAGATGAAAAATCCAAGATTGAGACAGAAATCAAGAATAAGATGCAATAGAAATGACAGAGGATAGCAGAAATTCTTGAAAATCCATCTTCTATGATTATTCCTATTACAGTGGGACATAAAGTTGAAAATCAATAATTATGGATGGGATCAGTTAAGTAAATTTGTGAAAATTTACATTACCTTAACTTGAGCTCATTGAGTTCCCACTGTGCATGTGCAGGTGCATTTAACAGAGAGATCATTTGATCTTTTGGTGAAGAATCTAAGTGGGAAGAGTTACACCATTATTGTAAACACTCTCTTGAAACCCATCTCTGCTGAAGGCAGTTACCCCCCTACCCCCCAAAAAAAAGGTCAAGACTGACACTGTTCCTATCTTCTGTAGACAGAAAATGGAAAATACATGGTGGGGACACCTGATTATAATTGAAGAAGAGGGCAAAGGTAAATAAAAGTTCTCCTACATCCCTGAAATAGATCCTAGAGAGGCAATGATGAATGTTCTAAAGAAAATTCATGAATATGGAGATGATAATATGAAGCAAACCATTAGTAAAGCTAGGGTGAAATCAAGAGAAAAGCAAACCAAAGTAGACACAGAATTTGGAGAGTTTAAAGTCCTTTTGGAAACTGATGTGGAAATACTGATGTTTCCAAAAAGGGAACGTTGGTGAGATGCACTTATAAATGTGACAAATATCCATTTACACAGCTTTCTTCTAAGTAAAGGCAATGAATCTCCATTTATTACTGTAGGATTTACTTAAATAAAATGTGCTTATTAAATAAAAATCCATAGCATCCACAAAACTTCTTATCAGCAGATGATAATCTGGGGAAAATCATGGACAAATTGAGTATAAATGATTAAAAATTATAACTATTCACATCTATGTAAGCTCAAAAGAGTTATTCTCACTGTGAGACGAAAATTCTAAGTGATAAGAATTACTTGTATCATAGTTTGTCAGTGTGTCAGCAGTTTTATGTGTTCATTGTGACATAAAGTAACAGTACATTTTATTTATGTTACAAAGTGTTTCTTTTTTTTATTATTTCAGCTTATTACCGAGGCACAAATGTTTAGGTTACACATATTGCCCTTGCCCAACCCGAGTCAGAGCTTCAAGCATGTCCATCCCCCAGACAATGTGCACCACACTCATTAGGTGTGTATATACCCATGCGGTCCTCCCTCCACCTACCCAACACCCGATGGATGTTATTACTATATATACACTTAAGTGTTGATCAGTTAATGCCAATTTGATAGTGAGTACATGTGGTGCTTGTTTTTCCATTCTTGTGATACTTCGCTTAGTAGAATGGATTCCAGCTCTATCCAGGATAATACAAGAGGTGCTAGATCACCATTGGTTTTTGTGGCTGAGTAGAACTCCATGGTATACATATACCACATTTTATTAATCTACCCATGTATCAATGGGCACTTGGGTTGTTTCCACATCTTTGAGATTGTGAATTGTGCTGCTATAAACATTCTAGTGCAGATGTCTTTTTTATATAATGTCTTTTCTTTTGGGGGGTAGATGCCCAGTAATGGTATTGCTGGATCACATGGTAGTTCTACTTGTATCTCTTTGAGGTATCTCCATATTGCTTTTCACAGAGGTTATACTAGTTTCCAGTCCCACCAGCAATGTATGAGTGTTCTTCTCTCTCCACATCCTTGCCAATATTTATTGTTTTGGGACTTTTTCATGAAGGCCATTCTGACTGGAGATAAGTGATATCTCATTGTGATTTTGATTTGCATTTCCCTGATGATTAGAGATGCTGAGCGTTTTTTCATAGTTTGTTGGCCATTTTTTGTCTTCTTTTTAAAAATTTCTGTTCATATTCTTTGCCCACAAACAAATAGGGTTGTTTGATTTTTTCGTGCTGATTTTCCTGAGTTATGTATAGATTCTAGTTATCAGCCCCTTTGGATAGATGCCTAGTAGTAGGATTGCTGGATCAAATAATACTTCTATTTTTAGCTCTTTGACGTATGTCCAAATTATTTTCCACAGAGGTGGTACTAATTTTGGAGACCCGCCAGCAGTGTAGAAGTATCCCTATGTCTCCAAATTTACACAAGCATTTGTTGTTTTGGGACTTTTTGATAAAGGTCATTCTCACTGGAGTTAGGTGATATCTCATTGTGGTTTTGATTTGCATTTCCCTAATGATTAGCGATGTTGAGCACTTTTTTATATGTTTGCTGGCCATTATTTTGTCTTCTTTTGAAAAATTTCTGCTCATGTCCTTTGCCTGTTTATTGATGAGGTTGTTTGATTGTATCTTGTTGATTTTCTTAAGTTCTATATAGATTCTTGTCATCAGCCCTTTATTTGATGTTTAGAAAGCAAATATTTTCTCCCATTCTGTAGGTTGTCTATTTACTCTAAGGCTAGTTTCCTTGGCTGTGCAGAAGCTTTTTAGTTTGATCAGATCCCATTTATTTTTGTTGCTGCTGTGATTTCTTTGGGGATTGTCTTCATAATTTTTTTGCCTAGGCCAATGTCTATAAGAGTTTTCTCAACATTTTTATTTTCCATATGTATATCTCCCTATCTCTGGGAACAGAATAGGTTGTGAAATATTTGATACAAAAGGCCTTTGGTCCAGTTCTGGCAGTTACAGTAGTTGGTATTATCAATTATTTAAGTTAGTTCAGACTTTTGGTCTATGTATATGTAATCTGTAATGTCTCACAACTTGACATTTGGATCTAGTGAGCTACCCAAGTTGTACAGGCCTGACTTTTGAGCCACCCATAATACATGGTGATTTGACAAGTGTAAACATCGAGAGAATTAGTGTCAGCACCATCTATGATATTAATAAGAGGTACAAGAATGTCATTTATGGAATCAAACTATTGGATCTCATCAAAATATTAATATTCCCCTGGTATGTCACCCAGAAAAGATCTAGAATCATTCTTGTTTTTAATGTAGAGGTAAAAATTTCTTGCTAGTGACCTAACCTGAACAAAAGATAGTAGTTGAGCTTCCACAGAGGTTTTTCTGTGTCCATTTGACTCACCAACAAGGCAAGCAACATGATGTATCTCTCTGGTTGTGGATGCCACATCTTCTTATACATCCATCTGCTGGACTGGTTCCACCAGGCACTCATATTGGCAGAAACAAAAATAATTTCTGGTTCCTTCACATGATCTAAATGTTAGCATATTCAGCAGTTAGATTGATTGATTAATGTGGCCAGGGTTTGAAAGATGGTGCAAAGGCATACTGGGTCTGTGTCTTACATGCTAGAAAAACAGTAAAGGTTAGTAATAGCAAGATATGTTAATAGTTTGAAAGAAGAGCCATAGTGGAAGATTAAGAGGGAGAATGTGATAGGCTGAGGCACTCTCCAATCAGCCTCCAGTATACAATTCTCAAAGGATGAGGCTTAAAAGAAGGGTTTTAAAAAGACCTTCTTGGGGCTATTTTAAAGAAAAGGACATCCTTGGTAACTTGGATTCAAACTTCAAATTTCATTTGTCTCTTGTTCAAAAAGAGATTTGAGGCAACCATACATTATACTTAGGAATAAGTGGCAGGCCTATCATTTCCCCCAATTAATACTTACCATATTTGCATCAATGACCTGACCTTTGCCAGAGCGTGTGCATTCAAAAAGAGCCATCATAATGCCCAAGGTGCACATGAGGCCACTGCCACCAAAAAATAAATAAATAAATAATAAATAAAAAAAAATAAAAACCCTCTTGGGGGGTTGAAAGAAAAAAAATAGGTTTTAGACGAAAAATATGGTCTCTCATTCCATCAACTTGGAAAAAAGTTTTATACTTCATGAAGACATCTGCTTTAGGGACCTTGGAATTGATCCTGGAAATTCTTACTTTCAGGTTACCTGTAAATGTGGTCTTCTAATTGTCTCAGTTTAGCTAGCATGGCTTGCACAAATGCAGGAAGATTTTTATTTTGTTTTGATGAAAGTGTAGGTGGTTAACAGTAATTCATAAGGGCCTTCCCAGTGAGGTGACAGCAGATATGTTCTTTAAAAACTTTGATGTATACAGGATCCCCTGGTTGAAAAGAATAGATAGCAAAGCATTTCAGTTGGTGGAAACCATGCTCCTTTCACCAGGCACATTAGTTAGCATCAGTATATAGCAAGTCATGGTATCATATCATTCACTTAAATCCCCAGTGTTAGGCCAGTCTGGAAATAGAAAGTTTAGAGGTGTCAGTAGGTATGGGCTAAAGGAACACTATTTCAAAAGGGATTAATCCATGGCTCCTATTTAGAATGTTCCAGATGTTCATAAGGGTCAAAGGTAATGTTTCTCATTATTTAAGTCCAGTTTCTTGACAGACTTTTATCAAAGTCTTTTTTATGTCTAGATTTTTATGTTCCACTTGCCTTGAGGATTGGGAATGATATGAGGTATGAAATTTTAATGAGTAAAATGAACCTGGGGCTAATAACAGGATCTACACCACAGGGTTGTTGTTAGAACTGGATGATAAATTTGTATAAAGTGCTTAGCATGGTGCCAGCACATGCCAGGGGGCATGCAGAGGGCCCTAGTACATTGGGACCTCACATGTTAAATAACAGAAAACTCATCCCTGATTATCTTTTCCCAGATGCCCACAGGCATCTCCTTCTAACAGAGGCCCCAACACCTGTCCACACTTTGATGGCCTGACCAGGACCCAGTGGTAGAAGCTGATCCCCAACTGAGTGAGGCTGCAGAGAATAGCAAGAGGCCGTGAGGTGTGGTGATAAAACCCATTCACTATGGAAACAGGCTGCCCGGATTATTCCAAAAATATTGGGCTTTCAGTTTAGTAATTTCTTCTTGAAACTGGCCACCATTTATAATGCAGATCCTTCATAATTTGGGCTGACCCTGAAATTTGTGCTCTGTGGACAACCACAGAAACTTAATGCAAAACCTCTCATTCTCTTCTGAAACTGTGGGTTTACTTCTACCTATGTAATTGTTTTCAGTGTATGATCACTTGGAGCTCAGGGCAAACTAGCTGTTGGAAATGAGTCTAGTTTTCACCTGCCTACTCAAATTATTTACCTGACAAGGGATTAATATTCAGAATATGTAAGGAATTCAAACAATAGCAAATAAATAATCTGATTACAAAATGGGCAAATAGGCTAAATAGACATTTCCCAAAAGAGTACAATCAAATGACCAGCAAGTATATTTTAAAATGCTCAACATCACTAATTATAAGGGAAATACAAATCAAACCTACAATGTGATATTATCTTAAGTTAGAATGACTACTGCTAATGACAAAAAATAACACATACTGGCAAGAATGTGAAGAAACGGGAACTCTTATACACTGTTGGTGAGAATGTAAATTAGTTCAGCCATTATGAAAAATAGCATGGATATTTCTCAAAAAAACTAAAAGTAAGAATAATTATGATCCAGCAATCTGATTACTGGGTATATATCCAAAGGCAAGAAAATCAGTATGTTGAAGAGATCTCTTCACTCTTATGCTTTTTGCATCAATGTTCACATTAGCCAAAATATGTAATCAATATAAATGTCCATCAATGGATTAATGGATTACAGAAATGTGACATATACACACATATATTTGGCCATACAAAAGAATAAAATTCTGTCATTCACAGCAACATGGATAAATCTGGAGTACATATAAGCCAGGCACAGAAAGAGCAATATCACATGTTCTCACTCATGTGGAAGCTAAAAAAGTTGATCTCAGGGAAGAGAGCGGAATAGTGGTTAGCAGAGACTGGGAATAGTAGGGAGGAAGTAGGAATAGGGAGAGGTTGGCTAATGGGTCCAAACTGCAGTTAGATGGGAGAAATAAGTTCTAGTGTTCTACAGCACAGTAAGGTGGTTGTAGTTAGCAATTTATTGTACATTTCAAAATAGCTAGAAAAGACAAATTTGAATGTTCCCAAAACAAAGAAATAATAATTATCTGAGGTAAAGCATATTTGATTTGATCACTATACATGATATATGTATCAAAATATCACATGTACTACATAAATATGTACAATAATTATGTATCAATTAAATTTTTAAAAGGCACACAGAAAAAATGATGTGCCTTTTTACCCATCTTCAACTTTGCTAGACATTATCACTTGATTCTGTATAGTAGAGTGGAAGGCAATTTGAATAGTCACCTGGACAGAAAAGAATGGGGAATTTGGTTTGTGACTTCCCATGTAGATAAATCATTGCCAAGAAGGCACGGTTCAAGATGTTCCTTCCAGGAGATAGGCCAAAAGCTAAGACCCAAGAAAAAAATCAGGACTAGGAAATGAGTCCAGTCAGCCAGACTTCAAAAACCTTTATTAATGTGAAAACACACTGCCAATAGTAAGTGCTTGCTTTGCCAGGAAAGGAATTTGGATGTTTAAGCATTCTCTATAGCTACCTTACACTAATGCTCCTAGTTTCACTCCCGTGTCCTTACAAGTAAGTTCTTTGAACACCACAATGAAAACTGTCTTGATATCTCTTGGCCTGGCCATAAGTGACAGTACAACTGTCAGATTAACTTCTGCATGGGGATGGTCTCAAGTTACGGCCCATAAGAACACATGACAACCTCCAAATTCTATATTATGATGATTACTTAAATACCAAGAATTTAAAATATAAGATCCACATGCCCCCCCCCACAAAGAAAGAAAAAAAAACATATAAGATAGTGATATTGTCAAAGATAAACAAAGCCGACCCTAGTTAAAAATGGTAAGGATAGATTTTAATCAGTAATGACTATTGCAATAGAGAAGAGTGTCCAGAGTGAACTGAATTCAACTTTGATTTGGACAGAGATGAGTGGGCATTTCATAAAGGAAAAATAAGGAAATGTGACATTGGGGTGGGAGTGAAAGTAGGGCCTGAGCAGAGTCCAGAAGGAAATGATAAAGGCTGGTCAGTGTAAATGTGATTGGACAGTGGTGTCTGCGGGCTGGTAGTTACTGGAGTTAGGAATCTATCTTTAGAGACAGACTGGGAGAAAGAAGCCCTGTCCTTCCTAATGAGGCCATTACAAAGCAACAACTTTCAGAGCTTTGAGAAAGACACTCTTGACTTGAAAGAGAAACATGTATATCTCAAGTAAACAGAGGAAGGATTCACAGTTGTAATTTCTTTTTTGTGAATGCTCTAGGAAAGAGTAGTGGGGGCCTGTAGTCTCGTGTTGGCTAGAACAAACAGTAAGTTGTTTTGGCAGCCTTGATAAATCCTAGGGTTGTGACATTGAGCTGTTAGAAACTGAGTTAGTTTTATTTATTAAGTCTTTTAATGTGAAAGGAGAGGAGTAGGTGAAATAATTCATGCTGACAGTCTGTAGAGTTTATGGCGTAGGGTTAAAGATTAATCTACAAGACAATACAAAGGAGCCCAGGTAGAATTTGATCAAGGAAAGAATATTTGTCAGTATCAAAGACAACATTGGAAACCAAAATTCATATTCACATTTCAGGGAGACAGGGATTACAGGTGAAGTCATAAATCAATACATGGAAGGCATACATTGGTTTGGCCCTTGAAGACAAGATATCATGGAGTAGGGGTTTACAAGTCATAGGTGGATGTAGGGATTCTTTAGTTGACAATTGGCTGAAAGAGTTAGGCTTTGTCCAAAAGATCAGAAATCAGCAGAAAGCAATGCTTGAATTAAAATAAGAGTTTTCTGTCTTTCATGTGATGCTATATTGGAATCAGGTCAGGAAGTAAATCACATCATAATAACATGTTTACTGAAATGTTATCATTGGTAGGCGTGACTCACCAGGCCCCCTTAGGAAGGGATTGGGGCAAAAGAAAAAGATCAAAGTTTAGTCCTGTGTTTCCCCTGTTGGCCAAAGATCATTCCATGAAATGCATATGTAGGCCACCAACCAGCAGAAGGTCCCATGGTGCTAGGAAGGCTCATTTCTGGAGTTGTCTATTTGGTCATCTTGTGTTGGTAAGGATGGTTTAATATTGTCAATGTATCTTAGGGGAAGGATATGAGTCAACCAGATTTGATAGCCAATTGCTTAAGAGTCCAGGGAGAGTCAGGTCTAGGGTTCAGTCTGAAAAAACATCCTGGACCAGATCTATTTTTTGAGCTATCATCATCTGGGTCTTTCATTGTGTTTTATTTATATTTTTTCTTTTCCTCTATCTGGCATAGCATTTATAAGAAATATATGATGATAATACAGCAATAAGTGTTTTAGGGCAGATGGGACTGGAGGAAGAAAGGCACTCATCAATGCTTTAAAACCTTCTAGGCAACATAAGAGTAAAAACCAAAATGTCAAAGGCAAGGTTACAAAATTGTTTTATCTATAAGTGTTTAGATACTATATTCTTGGGTTTATTTGTAGATTTGTAGTAAACATAAGCATTGTTAACCATTTAAGCTAAGAAATTTAGAGACTTTCTTGTGTTACAATGTTTTAGTCTCTTTAGTAATTTGTCCTAATGTAGCTGATAAATTTCTTGTTATATCTCCTCTGCATAAACCCTATAACTTAGAACAATTACACTCAGGAAGTTCCAAATCTATGAGAAACAGGGAATTTTTTTTTTTGATTGGGATGGATATCTGCACCACGTGGCCTGAAAAGACAAAGTTTCTCAGTATTTGTTTAGGCTTCTGTGTGCTCCTCCTTGATCTTGAGGATCTAAACTAATACTTTTCCTCTGAGTCAGCCCTTATAATCTCACATGCCTCTTCTTCCATGATAGTCCCTGGGCCTAGAGGGAAGATGTTTTCAGTGACAGGGCATTGGTAGTGAATAACATGTTTGGCCTGGTAGGATTCAACAGTTTTAAATCCTGGAGATATCAGATAAACTTGTTTTTTACTTATAACTTGTCATGACTCTGAAAAGCAAAGCAAGAGAACCAATAATTTTTAAATAAAAAGTCATAAAAAATTTAGTTCAGTCCATGTGGCTAATTTCTGTTCTGTTTGAGGTTGAGTTGACATTAATTAAAGTCCTGGAAGTCTGTTTTGTTTTAATCAAATGTCATATAATCTCCAAAGTTATCAGAAGCCTGGATTCAAGAGAACTTGTCAGTACTTTCAATGACTTTCCATGAAGAAGCAATCTTTGGACTTAGCCAGTTTAAATAACAACAACAACAAAACACTTTCTGAGAGATATCAAAGTAAAATAAAAAGTCAAACTAGTTATGGTTAAAGAGACAGTTGACAAAGTTGGTTACTTTTGTGGCATACAGCAATTTAACATAATAACCATAATTGTTACTGATAACATACACTAAGACATATCAATATTTTATATTGAAACATTCTTATGCAAATATAATCCAAAGAAAGTTAAATAGCATTTCATATTTGACAGTGCTTCCTGTATGGTTTCAACATAGCAAATAAGCCTAAATATGTCTATCTTAGATTTTCAGTGACCCTAATATATAAAAAGCTAGTTTGAGGTCAAAAGGCTGGATTGAGAATTTGGGTTTTGGAAAATTTGTCAAATATCAAAGGCTTGAAACATTTGTTCGAATAGAATTGCAAGCCATTGTAAAATAATGATCAGTTATTTAACCAAGAGTAAGAATCATCAAAAGATTCTAAAGGTGATATAGGAAGTTATATGGGTGCAAACCTTAACCCTTTTAAAGCTTAGTTTTTCTAGTTAGTCAAAACCTAATAAAGAGAAAACAGGATTATCTTGATAAAGCATGAAATCTTTGCTTCTTTTAGGCCAGATACTCAAAAGTAAATTAAAAAACCTTCTGTAGTATGATTTTTTAATTAGAAAAAGAAAATAGGTTACAAAATCAAAATGAGTACATCATGTAATTTTATTAATAGCAAATTAATATTTTAAGAAAAACTTGTTTTAACCAAAATTTCCTTTTATTTATAGCCAACTGGATCACATACTACATTCCTTCACAAATTTCCTTCTGTAAACTTTATCCCAACTTTCGTGGACCTTCTATAAAATATGTCTAAAATTTTCTGTCTTGTTCTAATTTTTCTTTTCCTAAATAACCAGTCATTTTAGGACAAAAAAAATATACAAGATCATTTCTCTACAATATTGTTCTCCTTTCTGTTTAACCTTTATTGCCAAAAATATATTTCTATATTTGTTGTCTTTTTACATTTCCTTCTCTTGCTCATAAATTACTTTCTATTTTGTTTTTATTTTCTTTCTAAATCTGAATTTTCATTCAACCTTTAAATAACCTTGAATTAGACAAAAATACACATATTTTAATAAGAACATGTTTTATGCTTCTTTTATAACTTTTCTTATTAAAAACATCTTATTCTTTGGTACACTCTCTATATAGAGTGACATGCATTGACTAGAATTCATATTTGTATTAACTTTAATTTTTAATGAAAGCATAAAAAGCAGAAAGTCAAGTCATGAATTGTTTGTCATAAGACACTTGTCATGAAACAAGATTGCACGTTATTGTAAAATTAGAATCATTTACTTAGCCAAACTGATAATTCAAAGATTTTTAAAATAAAAAATCTTATTCTTTTAGAGAGGAGACTCAGTTTCCCAAATAATCACAAGACCTAATATAGACAAATTGAAACGCAAATTAGTGAAGAGGCAAGCTTTTTCTCCACCCTACCGTTTTTTTTTTTTTTTTTTTTTTTTGCAGTTTATTCAAAAGGTGAACAAAAAAACATGCTGGTAGTCCTAAAATCCTTTGTTATTCCTATTAATACTGTATGAAATTCTAGTTCAACTGAAAAGCCAGAGTTTTCCTTTGTGTTACTGTGTTAATGGTAAAGCTAACTTTAATAAAATTTTATAAACAAATCCATTTAATTTTAATCAATGACTGTAAGTTAAGATTTTTACAAACCTTTTATAACCTTCATTTTTTACTTTTAAATCCACTTAGTTTTAATCATTTGCTTATTTTAATTTAAAGCAACTTCAAAAGCAATAAATTATCTTTTTAACAAAATTATTACTGTTTCTATGTCTTATAAACTTTTTATTTTAAAAAATCTTATTTTTCATATAGAATGGTTTCTTTTCTATCTAGCAGTTCTAATTTAATCATAATGTCAGATCTTAGAAAAATTTAGGAAGTTAAAGTAACTTTGAACTGTTATCAGTCCGCAATTTTGTTAGCATTCCTAAATATAAACATAAGATGTCTAGGTATATAAACTTAAACTTATGTTTAATAATGTTTTAATATTTTAATCTTATAAATGACTGAGACATTTCATGATCACATTCTTAACATGACATAACATGGCTTTATGGTTCTAAATTATATAAAAATTGTATTTGTATTTATCACATTAATATGTTTAATTTACCTAATTTATTTATATATCTTAGCAGTTTACTTAGACTCTAGTTATCATTTTAAGTTATTTTTCTGTTAACCATTTTTACACCCTGTTATTTAGATATATAACACAGACCAGGGATTAAAATATAGTTTTAATTATGGTTTTTAAACTCATAAATCTTATCAAGAAAAACAAACATATGTAATTTAGTAAGATTTGTTATAACATCATTTCTACATTTTATATAAATATAGTAAACATTTTAGAATATATCCTGTTTAAAGGTATTAAATTAGAGCCCTCCAAATCACCACATCCCAAAACAAAATCTATTGACATTGTAGGGATTAAAGTGTCACTGGCCACCAAAGTTTATTTAAACTGTAGGGAGCAAAGGCCACTGTTCTCATAAAGATTTGCTGAAAACCCTTTCTGGAATGCAGGTTTTACAGTAAAACAAAGTAGGTCAGATGATTACTTTATGTCTAGTTTTTACTACAATAATTTTAGGTTTTATGGCTAGCTTTCAGAAAAAGGGGTTCTGGATTTTATGACCTGCCTTGGGAAAGAGGAATTCTGATTTCTACGGCTAGCTTCAGGGAAGAATTGGTATAAGAGGCAGGAGGACAAAGCAAGGTCAGAGAATTTTGCTTTTGAGGCCTTCATTTTAGGGTATTTTTCTTAACCCATCAACATGAGATCACCTGACTTTAGACTGAAATTGGATTGAGCACCTTAGCACCTCAAGCAAGACACAAAATGGTAACATGTTTTTCACATGAGGATCGAGATTAAGCTGAAACAATCTAAATGGTCTCAAAACATTTTTCAACTTTCGTGTAAGCTTGAGCACTTGGTATATTTTTAAAGAGTAAGACTGTTTTGAGATTGACTCTTTTGATTTTAAAAAATCATTCACTTTTTATCTTAAAATAAATTACTGTAGAAAAAGTAACAGTTTAGGAATTTTTCCTAGGCAAAAATTTATGGCAACATAATGAACACATAACCAGCTAGCTTGTAAAGAGTAGGACAAAAAGTGAGCCAGGCACAGTGGCTCACGCCTGTAATCCTAGCACTCTGGGAGGCCGAGGTGGGCGGATCGCTCAAGGTCAGGAGTTCGAAACCAGCCTGAGCAACAGCGAGACCCCGTCTCTACTAAAAATAGAAAGAAATTAATTGGCCAACTAAAAATATATAGAAAAAATGAGCCGGGCATGGTGGTGCATGCCTGTAGTCCCAGCTACTCAGGAGGCTGAGGCAGAAGGATCACTTGAGCCCAGGAGTTTGAGGTTGCTGTGAGCTAGGCTGATGCCATGGCACTCTACAGCCCGGGCAACAGAGTGAGACTCTGTCTCAAAAAAAAAAAAAAAGAGTAGGACAAAAAGTGGACAAGACCGAGGGAAAACTAAATCTTCCAGTTTAAGTTCTTGTAACTACAACTTCTAGGACAGCTTTGAATTCTTAACAGTACTGTTAATATCAGATGATAGAAAGAGTGAGTGAGAAACACATTTGTGTACCTTTTCACAGACTTTGAAATCAGTGGAAATAAACTATATATGCAGTTAGTATTAGAAGACCAAAACCAAAATATTTTCATAAACCGTTGCCCATAAGCTCCTGTTTTTGTGCTGTGTCTACTTGGTGCTTTATTTATTCTAATTTAGTGACACTTATTTTTTTGTTTAGGCATATCTACATTTTTACCTAATAGGAACCTAAAGTTAAACACATAGGCATTTTTGTTGATAACATAGGAGATTTAGCTATTATCATTAGACCAACAATATTACATTTATTTTACTTATCAAAAATCATACAAACACAGATCATTTTTTCTTTGGCTAAGTTTATATTTTTATAACATTTATGTCAAATCCTGACACCTCAAGAATATAAAAATGTCCATTAAAACCCAGGCAGTGGCTCACACCTGTAATCCTAGCATTCTGGGAGGCTAAGGCAGGAGGATCGCTTGAGCTCAGGAGTTTCAGATCAGCCTGAGCAAGAGCAAGACCTCATCTCTACTAAAAATAGAAAAACTAGCCATACATCATGGTGTATGCCTGTAGTCCCAGCTACTTGTGAGGCTGAGGCAGGAGGATCACTTGAGCCCAGGAGTTGGAGGTTGCTGTGAGCTAGGCTGATGCCATGGCATTCTACTCAGGGCAACAGAATGAGACTTTGTCTCAAAAAAAAAAAAAAAAAAATGTATGCTGACAATTTGAAAAACATTCTTACTCTTACTTTATCAATAATACTTTTTTAATAACCCAGTTTATTTGCCAAAGATTACTAAATTCATGTCAACCATTTAGGTTTGTTTAATTAACTTATGAGTGCCCCCTTATTTATAAGCCAGTCCAGAAACATGTAGGCACCAACATATAATACATGGACATACACAAATCATATCTAAACATATATACTACTCAAACACACATGCATACAAAGTTCTGATATATTTTACCCTAGAACTCTAGCCATGAGATAATAACACAACTCTCCAGTTTGCAAAAGACAACTTAATCCAAATTTCTTCTGACAAAACTGGAACTTGTTCACATGGCAAAACTTTAGTTGCCCTTATAAGTAAAATAATTATTCCTATATATTAAAATTTTGAGTAAAGCAGTTTCCATAGCATTTTGATTTTTTTAAAAAGTCTCTTTTTTTTCTTTAGTTTAAAATGAGATGTTTTCTTTTTTTGTTTTTTTTTCAATGTTTACACTTTAGCTAGAACTGACTGTGCGATTTCCAGGTAGCCTTTCAACTGGAGATAACAGAAAAAAATGAGTTTGTCTCAAAAATCAGTAGAAAAAGTTAGCAGGTTTTAGGGGAGCCAGAAAAGAAAAGAGATAGCTTAAGAGACATTTGAACTCTATAGTGGTAGGTTGATCATTTGAGCTCTGAATTTTCCTTGATGTAATTTGCTCTTTAATAAAAACTTGTGCCCAAAATTGGTTATAACCAGCTGGAGCCCTGGAAACCTTGCATACCTTTGAACCTTTCCATTTACACAAATATTTGCAAGTAGAGGCCCCATAAACCATCAGGTTGTGAAGTAAACTACATCATAAAAATCTGTTTACTGAAATTTTATCATTTGTAGGCATGGCTCACCATGCCCCCTTAGAAAGAAATTTGGGCAAAAAAAAAAAAAAAATCAGAGTTTAGTCCTCAGCCTAAAGCAGTAGCCTCCTTACATACTTTAAGTTCAGCCTAAAGGTTTTTCTGTACATAGTGAACTGTAACCTATTTGGATGTGTAATAACACTGTAACCTACTTTTGTGCCGGTCACCAAGTTTTTGCAAAGGTGAGCAACTGTTCAAACTGTGTTCAAATAAGGCAAATCTGAGCTGTAACAACTCCAGCTCTTCCTATACCTCACTTCCATTTTCAGTAGGTCACTTTCCTTTTCTGTCCATAAATCTTCAGCAGAGTGGCAGTGCTGAAGTCTCTCTGAACCTATTATTTTGGGGGGCTGACTTTGCTTAATTAAACTCTGCTAAATTTAATTTTTCAAAGGTTTTTCATTTTAACAGATGGTGTCAGAAAGTGGGTCCTGAAGTAGAGTTTACAGTTACCCCTGGGAGCATTGAGTGACCAAGTGAGGTAGCTGCTGGGACCATTTTGATCATTGCTGTCTCACAGCAACTGGGGATCATGGCTAAGTTCTCTCTTGGATTACAAAGCTATGTGAATTGTGTTTTGAGCTTTCCAAATGTTTGAGCAAATTATTGATCTGATCTCAGTTCAGAAGTCACAACAGAAACTGGGCTTGGTCCGGGATCAGATTATGTTACCAAAAATTCAGCTATTTGTCCATACGGCTAAATCAGCAGAATGAGGACAAGAGGTTTGGGGAGGAAGGAAAGAGAGACTTTACTATGCCAACAAAGAAGAAAATACGGTAGACCTTCTCCTCTCAAAATCCCACATTTCCTAAACATAGGCAAAAATACAGATATTTTAAAGGGAGGGTTCTCAGGTTCAGGCAATTACTGTGGTTAACTATTCTAATAGTCCCATCTCAGCCAAAGACAAAGCCTGTGAACTCCACCAGCTATCCACCTGGTAGGTGGGGGGCCTGGTGCCACCTGGGAGTTTCAACAAAAGACTTAACCTGCCTCAGGGATGCAGGCCAGAATGCAGTTCCCCCAAAGAATGGTAAAAGCTTTAAGGAGACAGAAAATCTCTTTGCCATTTTCATTTTAGGCCATTCCCTCTGTTATATATTCCCCACTCTCAACATTTCCCTTCCATATCTATGGGAGGAGGGAAGATGTAGTCATCCAGCTACTTCCTGCTGAAATGGGGGTGATGTTTCAGATGGAAGGTTTATACTTACATATATCATTGCAAAGCTTTGGCAGTATATTTACAACAACAGAAGAAATAGCAATAACTACAACAGTGAGGATTGGTAAGGCAAAATGGACTTGCCTTGTAGACAATGTCTGATACAGGGCTGGGCAGGAAAGCACCCTATAGGTGATCAAGAGACTGGCTTCTGCAAATTCAGGAATCATATACAGATGACAAATACGGATCAACAGAAGAGGCAATAGCCTGGGGAAATCTTCACTAAGGAGTTGCCTCTCCATCCTATAGACAGAACAAATAAAGAAAGGTTAGCAAAAAAAAAAAAATTAACATTTTCATTTTTACCCTTCCTTAAACAGTTACTTTAGATTGCCTAAAGACTGGCCTCTCCCCTAGGGGCCTGGTTCTCTCCTTCTATGGGACACCTCTTTACTCTGGTATGATGAACCCAAGGTTTCTTTTCTGACAACTTCAATGAGGTGTGGCTGTTCGAGGCACTTTATATGGTCTCTTCTACTTCTTTGTTTCCATATGGTGTGGAGACCTGAAAGAGGCACACTCATACATAGTGGTTAGTACCTAACCCACTCATTTGGCATATTGCTTTACCCTGCTTTTTACTCATGGCTGTATTACCATACTTACCTTCGGGTGCTAGGAAGGGTCTCTCATAAACTATTTCTTAGGGGCTTCACTTAAACCTGCTTCTGAAGGATATCTTTATTCAGAAGGGGACAAACTGCAATATCCTATTCTACTTTTCTGAATTGCTGGGTTATCTCTGATTCAAAAGCCTGTCCATTATTGCTTTGTATGGGGGAGGGCAGCCTATGAACACCTTGATGACCTGCAGCATTATTGAGTCCACTGTGTAGAAAAGGCTCACCAGGTTCCCACTGGGGCTCCATTTTAAGTTCCTTGGTGACCACAGAACATTGTGCAATAGATACAGCTGCAGACTGCAGGAAGCAACACCACCATGGGATAGTTTCTTGTGAAATTCCCAGGACTACTTGGGCTCCTGGGCCCTGTGCACAATGGAGCTACCTGAGCCTTGTTGGTTTCCAGGACCCTTCCTTCTTGGCTGTGGAGCTTCCTTGCTGTGCTTCAAGCATGTCCATCCCCCAGATGGTGCGCATCACACTCATTATGTATGTATATATCCATCCCCTTCTCCCCCCTCCCATCTGCCCCACACCCAATAAATGTTATTCCTATATGTCGACTTAGGTGTTCATCAGTGAAACCAATTTGCTGGTGAGTACATGTGGTGCTTGTTTATCCATTCTTGGGATACTTCACTTAGTAGAATGGGTTTCAGCTCTATCCAGGAAAATACAAGAGGTGCTATATCACCATTGTTTCTTATAGCTGACTCTGTGGAAAGCAATATGGAGATACCTTAAAGCTACACAAGTAGATCTACCATTTGATCCAGCAATCCCATTATTGGGCATCTACCCAAAAGAACAAAAGACACTATAAAAAAGACACCTGCACTTGAATGTTTATAGCAGCACAATTCACAATTGCAAAGTTGTGGAAACAACCCAAGTGCCCATCAATAAATTGGTATTTTTTTTAAAAAATAAGCTTAACTGTTGATAATCTGTTTAGTGAACCTAGCTTTAAATATTTGTCCAAAATACCCATTGTTTTAATCTGTTTTGTGGTTCTATTACAGAATACCACAGACTGGGAAATTTATAAAGAAAAGAAATTTCTTACAGTTCTGGAGGTTGGGAAGTTCAAGGTCAAGAGGCTCGCATCTGATGCAGCCATCCCAAGGTGGAAGGCAGAGGACAAGTGAAAGCAAGAGAGCAAGAGAACAAGAAGGGCCTGAACTCACATTATTTATAACAAGCCCACTCTCATGATGACTAACTTATTCCTACAATAATAACATTAATCCATTTATGAGGGCAGAGTCCACATGACCTTACCACCTCTTATTAAGCTACACCTTCCAACACTTTTGATTTGGGGATTAAGTTTCTAACACATGAACACATTTAAACCATAGCATCGACTTAATATTCCAACACTGAGTGAAAGTGGTGGATCCATCCTAGGCAGACTCCTCTGCTTTATGGAGCAGATAGATCATGCTTTGCTGAGAATATAATGTATAATAATAATGGGCAAAACATGAAGCATCCTTTCTGTAAGCAAAAAGAGGCAGGGAAAGAGGGTGAGATTCATTTTTTTCCCCAAACTTGCTGTATAAATTTCCTATTGCCACTGTAATATTAACCACATATATTACCACAAATGTAGTGGCTTAAAACAACATTAATTTAGTATAAATTTATTACCTTACACATCAGTATGTCAGACATCTGCTGCAGGTCTCAATGAGCTAAAACATCAAGGTGTTGGCAGGGCTACATTCCATTCTGAAGGCTCTAGGGAAAATCAATTTCTTTGTCTTTTCCCAATTCTAGAGAAAGGCCACCTACATTCAGTGGCTGTTGGTCCCCTTCCTCCATCTTCAAAGCTAGCAATGGCAGGTTCTCACAGCAAATTACCTTCCACTCTTACCTTTAAGGATCCTTGGGATTATATTGTGCCCACCCAGATAATCCACGGTAATTTCTCTATTTTAAGATTGGCTGATTAGCAAATTTATTTTCATTTGCTGCCTTAATTATCCTTTGTTCTATAAGAATGCCTACTCACAGGTTCCTGGGATTAGGACGTGGGTGTCTTTGTGGTGCCATTATTCTTCCCACCATAATCAAACCTGATAATCACTCCTTTCACCTGAGTGAGAGGTTAGCATAGAGTTAAAGGATTAATTCCAGCCGACATCTCTCTATAGAATGCTTAAGGAGTGGTGAGAAAGTATTTTTCCCACTGCTAGATTAATTTTTTTTTTAAAAAAAAAAGGTCCAGTTCTTCCTTCTCTGAATCCACACCCATTACACTGTGCCTTTGCAACTCCCTTTATCAAGAGGCAGAGTCTATTTCTTGCCCTTTGATTCTTGGCAGGCCTAGCCACTAGCTTTGACCAGTAGAATGCAGCAAATGTGATGGTGTCATTTATTGATCCTAAGTTTCAATAGGCCTTAGGTTCCCCTCTCCAACTGCCTCCTTCATTCCCTCTCTTCCTTTCACACTCTCTCTTTCTCTCCCATTGCTTCCTTGGCCATGAGAACATATCCAGGTTAACCTGCTGCATGACGGAGGCATGGCGCACGTGGTCCAGTTATACTTATCCCCTTCAGTCTAGCTGATTGCAAGAACCCGGCCAGGTAAGCAAGTGAGCACACTGCAGGCCAGACTTCCGCCAAGCCAAGTCCACTCTAATTTTCTACACCCAAAACTAAGGTAAAGAAATTAGTTACAGCTTTAATACATTAAATATAATGGTGGCTGGTTATGCAAGATTGCTGTGGCATAAGATTACTGGTATATGTGTGTGTGTGTGTGTGTGTGTGTGTGTGTGTGTGTATCGATAATATTGCCTTTCTGACATGATGTTGCCGAAAAATTTCAAATGCCAGATGTGTTATCTAGTAATCTTGGAAGATACTCTATTATTTACATTTTACTTGAAGTTTCAAATGAGCAAACCGACTTCACTAGTCGAACATCACCTCTTCATTCTTCCTATCTTGGTTGTATCAAAGGTTGAAATGAATCTCAGTCCATTACTAAGGGGTCCACGAATGTCAGGCAACACTGGTCGAGATTGTATGCTTCTAACTCCTTGATAGCAAGCTCTAAGTTAAATACATTGACTTTGTTTTACTATAGTTATTTTATATTTGCTCCAATTTTGGCATCATTGTTAAAATTTGTTGCTTACTGACTCCTTTTAATGTTTGAAATTCAAGTAATGCATAATATCATGTGAATCCATATACATATTTCTGAAAATATTTGAATGATAGAAACCAGAGTGGTGCATCACACATAAGTGATATAAATTATTTGACTATGTATTATTCCCTTCACTAAACATTTAATTTGAGAAACATAATGTTTTTGCATATTCCATCATCGTTAACAATCTTTGGGGAATGGGGAAAGGCAGAACTAGTTATCAGTTAGGCCTCTACCAGTTAAGAACTGAGAGACACTGGGTTAGGTAGTGTGTTAGTCTGTTTTGTGCTGCTGTAGCAAATACCACAGACTGGGTAATTTATAAAGAAAAAAAATTTATATCGGTCTGCAGGTTGAGACATCCAAGGGCTAGGAACGTGCACCTGGCTAAGGCCTTCCTGCTGCACTTCTCACAGTAGAAGGCAGAAGGGGAAGAGCGCGCACCCAGGGAGCACAGCACTACCCTAGGGAAAGAGGGAGGAGGCCAAGCTAAGCCTTTAATCAGTTCCGTCAGGAGCCCACTCCCATATTACCAGCATTAATCCATTTGTGAGGTCTCAACCTTCATGAGCTAATCACTCTCAAAGGTCCCACCTTCCAACACTGTTGCGCTGGGCACTAAGTTTCCGACACAGGAACTTTGGAAGACACATTCACACCGTATCAGGCACCTCACTTTCAGACATACTTCATGCCTCATAAAATTGTTACAAAGCAAATTAAATGGTGAAGAGAAAGTGTTTATTACAGTGCCAATTATATAGCAAATGTTTAATAAGCATTCACTAAGATAATGTTAATAAAAATTAATAAGAAAAATACCAAAACTGTTTGAAATTCTTTGATAAAATTCATGGCCATTTACCTTTTTTTTTTTTTCCTGAGATAGGATCTCACTCTGTCACCCAGGCTGGAGTGTAGTGGCGGATCATAGCTCACTACAAACTCTTGGGCTCAACCAATCCTCCCATCTCAGCCAAGTAGCGAGGACGCCTGGCTGATGGTTTTCATTTTTAGTAGAGGTAGAATCTGTCTATGTTGTCCAGGCTGGTCTCAAACTCCTGGCCTCCTGGAGTGCTGAGATTACAGGTGTGAACCACTGCACCAGGCCCCTTATACTTTTGGGTTTCGTGTTTCTTTGCTTTAATATTTGACTTTTTGTAGCAATCTGTTTTTAAACTTAAAAATAACCAACACTTTTTTAAAATTTTACATATTTAAGGTATACAACATGATGTTTCCATATTCAAGTATATGATAAAATGATAACTACAGTCCAGGAAATTAACCTAGCTCTCATCTTTCATAGTTATCTCTTTTGTGGTAAGAGCATCTAAAATTTACTCTCTTAGCAAGTTTTCAGTATAAAATACAATATTATTAACTCTAGTCCTCATGCTGTACAACCAGTCTCTAGACTCATTCATCTTATATAACTGCAAGTACAATTTTAAGTAGAAAATTCACTAAATTTTTTGATATTTATTCATTTCCAAAATTGTTCTACTTCAGTGATGGTTACTTGGGGAAATTCTACTGCAACTCACTTTATACTTAAAACTAGACAAAATTATTAGTACATACAGAAAAATTAGAGAAAGTTAACTAAGAAAAGATAAGGGCATTGGAATAGTGAATAATATCACGTCTTCTAGAGACAGACTGGCTTGGGTTTGAATTGTGGCTCTACTACTCACAGTTGTTAGACCCTGGGCAGGTTACCTGAGCTCTGCATGTCTTAGTTTTCTTATTTGTGAAATAAAGTTAATTATAATAGCACATACCTCATGGGATTATTATGAATATTAAGTGACTTAATGTTTAATTGCTTAAAGCAACAATAGGCACACAATAATTTCTGTGGAATCATTACAGAAGTTTCTTTCTCTCAAAGTCTCCAAAATTGGAGTGAAAACTTCGAATAATACCAAAAGTAGTGAGCATTTCCTCTGTTTTTGATAATTAAAAAAGAAAAGAAGACACAAGGGAATAAACACACACATATAGAGGAATGTATGCAGTTAATAAAGTGAGGAAATTGAACTCTAATAATGGAGAGCAAATCAAATTCCCTTCTTGTTGTCCAATGTCCCCGCAACTGTGTGTGTTCCTTTTTTGTTGTTTATAACACCATGCTACTGTGGATAGAGATCAATTCTACTTTGATTTGCTTTTATCCCTAAGCACCCACTGGAACAAAGACATGAATGGACAAAGATGCCTCCTCTGATTTAAACATCTCTTGACACACAGTAAACAACTTTAAAAAATACTTTCATGTCTCTTCTCCAAATTGTTTGATTTTTCACTGTCTCAGATTTCTCAACTAACCAACTCAACTGCCGTAAATTGTCCTGAGCCTGCTTTCATCTCTTCTTTCTCTCACCATTCACCTTCCTCATCTCAGAAGTAAAATTTCTGTACTATATGGCATCCATCCTTCACCCAAAAAGGCAGACCAGATTGTTTCATTCAACAAAACAATATACATACACATAGAAATTCTGGTAAATAATACATTTTGCATCTAAGAATTAAATTAAGAGGTTATATTAATGTATTACCTCACTTCAAATATTTAAAGGAAAATCATGAGGAAGTTAAAAGTTATTAAGTCATTCATTATGACTTGAGTGAATAACATGCAAGGTAGCCAACCACTTAAACAAGGAAATAGAAATATTAAAAATTATTCCTTAGGTCTTTAATACATGTGACTCTATATTCTCAAATTTCAAGCCAGTAAAACATGTCCCAGCTTCCTTGCACTATCTTTTGTCATTTCTTTGATTTTTTTACACTTTTTTCCTATTGCCCTTGCGTGTAACAATGGCCAACTTCATACCAAGTCAAGGTAATGTAGTGAGGTAATAAGACATTTTCTAAAAGACTGCTAATAGTAAAGTTTAAACAACCTCTGAATTCCCCAGAAGCATCGCTTTGAGGGAAAATTTGTTATGCATCATTTTCAAGAATTTATTATGTTACTTAAAACTATTTTTCTTCCTGGGAGGGAGAAATCAAAGTGAAGTGCTATACTTTTATATCCTTTTGTTCAGCTTTGATGGAAAGAAAACACCTCACATCAGTTGGAATATTTCTGTATTTATAAAAGCCAAGGACAAAATTCTAGAAGATATTTTCTAAAAAAAAAATGCACGTGATGTTTTTTGACATTTTGAAGTAATATTCATATTTGGACCTTATATTCATGGGATGGGCTCTAATGACAATTTTATCTCATGCTGTCATTGTCCCAGGACTTGGCTATTTATATGTTTGCTAATCATTCATTGTGAATAGTTTTACTGGATTAATTATACCAGAAATATTAAAGATGTCAGCATTATAGTGCAGTTAAATGAAATGAAGTAAAGTAGACCTTGCCCAAAGTGCTCCCTCATTGGAGATACCAGATATTTGAGAATGGAAAATAACTTCTCTCAGAAGACTGGCAGCATAGGAGAAGAAAACTTACCAAGTAATTTAACAAGATTGAGAACAGCAGAAAATAAGGCCAAGGCCAAAAACAATGAAAAATCATTTTAAGGACAGGCTCATAAGAGAGAGATAAGTAACTTAGGAAAGATTTTCTTTCTAAACAGGAAAGATTTTCATTCTAAACCCCCATTATTTTATCATTTGGAAACTGAGTTATTGGAGATTAAAATTCCACTTCCAAAAGACACAGCTATGAACCAGTGGTCTAGGTGAAGGCAGGTAAATGGGTAATATCACACTCAACTGAATTAATTAATGTCCAGGCCATGTGTTTCTGCTTTCTGCATTTTAAGCCCAGGCCAGGGGCTGAATCATTGCCAACTTGGAGGGCAAGGATAAGTTAGAGTGGTCAACACAGACAAATATCTATTAATCTCAACACCTTTCCAAATAGAAGGAACTAGGCCTAAAGAAATTGTCATGGAAATCAGTTCAAATGCCAAGAGAACTGACATCAATGATGTAGCACCCATTGATATTCTATAGAACTGAAATGGCACCAACACTCATGCTAAACTAATAACATAAATTAGCAGTGAGAGTATTGATTTTAATAGGTCAAAAAAAAAAAAAAAAAAGAAAGAAAGAAAGAAATACAAACACCAATAGGTCTAGCAAACATTTGCTCATTAATGGAAGTTCCCTCAGCAGTGCTATTCTTTAATCAAAAGGACACAGGTATATAAAACCTCATTAGAACTAGTCATTCTGGAAAACATAATACAATTTAAGCTACCATCAGGCATTTCAGACTTGGTTGTCATTCAATATGCAATGTTCTTGCTCCCTGCCTGATGCTTTTTCTGAGGTGGTTACAGATTTTTGAGGTTTCCCAAGAAACTCATAGTTGCTCCTTTTGTACCCCATATGGTATGAGGTTTCATAAATAGTTTTCCAGGTGTCCTTTGAAAAAGTATTTTTCAGGTGCTCCATTTCTGCCCCAAAAGCAAGTCAATATAATATAAAATTACTGACTGTAAATGAAAATACCAAGGACTTGTGTGAAACTCATAAGTTTTTTAACAGAAGTCTTTTGAAAATAACAATTCATTTAACTTACCACAAGTATTTGTTGAAATTTGTTGTTGATCCAACTATCAGTCAAATCAAACTATCAGTCAAAACTGGAGTTAAATGTTATGAACATGAATGTGAGAAAGATAAAGTTACTTTCCGTGGGGATGTTATCATGGAAAAATTGATATAAATAGGCAAATGTGGCTTATAAATGTGGACGAATTAATCGAATAGTGTTTATCTCAACTGAGCAGGCTAGAATATGGAACATTTCAGAGATTATATTACTTCTCAAGGAAAATATACAGACCACTACATGCACTACTTGTATACTTTATCAATTTTGATATTTGCATAATATTTGTCTTAGTGCATTTGTCTGCTACAACTAAATATCATAGACTGGGTGGCTTATAAAAATCAGAATTTAATTTCTCACAATGCTGGAGGCTGAGAAGTGCAAGATTAAGGCACTAGCAGATTCACTGCCTGGTGAAAACCTATTTCCTGATTCATAGGTGGTGTCTTCTCACTGTGTCCTGTCGTGGAAGAAAAGGCCAGAGGTCTCTCTTGGGCCTCTTTTATAAAGGCTCCAAATCCATTCATAAAGTCTCCACCCTCATGACCCATTATTTCCCAAAGGCTTCGCCTTCACATTCAGGGTTAGGATTTTATCTTATAAATTTTGGGATGATCCAAACACTCAGACCACAGCAACATTTTTCAGTTTTCAAATCTTTTGAACATATATAATCACATTTTATACAATATGAAAGGTTGAATTGAATTGGATGGATAACTGGATATTTTCTAAAAATCTCTCCATTCTAATATTTTGTTTATAAATATGCCAGATAGGATGGAGTACAAACTTCTTTTAAAAGTTTTTACTTGCTTAATGAAGACTTCACGGTGCAGAACATACTGTAATTTATTTTTGTTTTCCCAATAATGCATGTCCTCTTAATTCAAGGATGCTGTTATTGACCATTTGAGCATCAATGAGTGATCGTGACCTCAAAGATCAACATGAGGCCAACAGATCTTTTCACATTGTGCACACATATAGATTTTACAACCAGAATTAAAACAAAGACAGGTGTTTCAGTGAGGATGCATAAAGTTTCTGTGCATCCAAATAAAGCATTGTATTTTATTGTCATAAGCAAGACCTTTAGGCAAAAATCCACTTCTAAACCATTTCAATGTTTAAACACATTATTTTCTTTTCCACCTGAATGACCTTCTTTTACATTTTGTCCTCTGGAAAACTGGCTGTAATAGTGGACTTCAACATGAGGAGTGCATAAACCAAAAGTGATAATATGTGTATATATATTGCCCATGATAACTTTAAGATAAATGGAAGGTGATGGTAACATTACAGAAGTAAGAAGTAAATTTAAAGTAGCTTAGTACTACTAAAATGACTGGGTAAACTAAAAAAGGGATGGATACTGGTAATCTGCTACAATTATTATCTTGGCACTGTCAACTAAAATTATCATTTTACTATCTTCTCCATTCACTTTAATATTTTTCTTAGAAAAACTAAACAAGACTACCTACATTTAAGAAATATGGTTATAAGATCATTAATGATCTAAATGAAATCCAAGAGCCATTAAATAATATTTAAAAATATTTTACCTGAAGTATAGTTAAAATATGTGTATATACTATAGAATTTGAAATGTTATTATAAACATCTTAATCTTTAAATAAGAATAATTTGAATTGCCTCTGCTTTGCAACTGCAAGGTGCCAGGTAAGTATAAACTATACTTTTCTTTACATATATGTAACATCTTTGCTACCTTAGCAAAAGCAAACTTGCAAGAGGGGTAGGAAAACCTAATTAAGTATATTTTAATGTATAACAGTATTGGGTTGAACCAATACTGTTGACATGTTAAATACAAGGTTTTGCTGTACTTTTCAGAGTTAATTATATTATTTCTCTGTCTCTCTTAATAATTTGCTAGAGTTTCTGATAAATTAAATAACAGTGACAATAGTAGATATTCTTGCCTACTTGGTGGTTTAAGGGTGGTGTGATACTCATAAAGCCTTTCATACAATCCATAGCAATTATTGAGCACCTCTACATTTGATAACCATTATTACTATTTTATACAAATTAATGTATTAAAAAATGTTTTATTACATTTCAAGAATTTCTGTTGTCTCATTGCTCTCTGCTAAAGTTTGTTTCCTTATCCCACATGTTTCTCATAGATCTGTCAGGCACAGTGCCTCTCCCAACATCCTCACAGACATAGGTATGAGGTCACCCAGATCTCAATAAATAAATTTTATATACAGTAATTGGATATATACAGTAATCCATATATATAGTAATTGATCAAAATGTTGGGAAATAATATAAACAAATTCACCCAAAGGTTTTCTATATGATCGTCATGTAGATATTTGGAAAACTTAATTTCATTTGCCAACTTAGTGCCCCAACCCCTGACGTGTAACAACATCAACATATTAACAGGCTCCAAGGGATTAAGATCTGGACGTCTTTGGAAGTGCCTTTACTCTGCCTAGCAAAGATACTCTCCAGCATTCATCATATGAAGTCAATTCTAGTTGTTTCTCATCCATTAGCTAGGAATATGGACAACTACAATTAATATTTATGAATGTATTTTTTCCTCATTTAGAAATTGATTGTTCTATTTACAAACTTTACCTTGATTTCTTGATATGAATTTAATGACTGTTACTTTTTAAAGCCATTAACCTAAGCATTAAGTATAATTTTATATTTTAAAAATATGTCCTCATTAATATTCTCCCTCTCAAAAATTAAAATGCAGCAGTGAGGGATATATTTAGTTTGTTTTAAAGACTTTGCTTGTTAGTATACAAAAGCAGCAATTCTTTGGGAACAAAATCAGAATCTGCTTTATTCTAATAAGCTACTTTCTCAAGCTAAGGAAATAATTAGAAATGTTCACAAAAATGCTCATCATAGAAAATAACATAGCTCTTAATCATATTTTGAAGATCAGTAAACTTAATTCAATAATACAAAGTTTTCTGAAAAAAGATATAAACATTTTATTTAATATTAATATTGTCTAATTTCTTCAAAATGCTGTAAAATGGCATAAAAGGAGTCAAATTAAATACAACTAATTAATAAGCACAATTTTCTCTTTGGGACATCTTAAATAACTCTTATTTATGTTTTTCCTTTTTGACTTCTCTGTATTTTACCTATTCCTACAAGATCATAATTAATATATCCATAAAAATAACTTTTAAAATTAAAAAGGTTGGGGTTACATAATAAAGAAATGGTTGAAAAGTTCAATCGCTAACATATCACAATGGATAATTAACAACATCTAATCCAGAAATAACTATATACTTTTGTTAATACAACATTCTAATCCATCTTTGTCATTATCCAGAAACTGCAAAACCTCTTAAAATATGAATTCAGACAACTCACAGTTTTGAACAACATCTCCATAATTTGATTATTTCGTTGCTCCAAACACAAGTCTTGACCTCACAAGTCTAGTTCAATGATCCTTAGTGTTCTTATTCGCGATCCGCTTTTTGTCTTCATGTCATTCTCTACAGAGTTTAGGTTCCGTGGTCATCATTTCTATCAATTTCCTGCCAATATACTAAATGTCCTTGTCCCATTAAATTAAATTTCCGTTGTGCTCCTCTGGCTAAAACTCAATTCTGACTGAGTCAAATTCTAAGCTTCCACCGCTCCATCAAGCCTGCGGAAGACTGAAAGGAGAACAATCACATATCTAGCCATGTTAGTGTCACTATATTTTCAGGAACGTAGGCCTCAATTATAGCTTGCAAATCTGTACAACAACGGAACAATGTTTTTCTACAAGATACCTTCTTTCGTTTTTCGTAGAAATAATTGAAAATGTATCTAGTTTCTTAAAATGTCTGAACAGGACACTACCAACCATCTCACACTGGGTAAATTACTTACTTCTTACTTCCTGCATAAAACCAAAGCCACACTGAAAAAAACACCACCACCAGTCTGGACTGAGGTTTTCTTCATCCATAGCTAGGTGTCAATATACACCCATGCAAACATACACATGCACATTCTATCTGTCAGAATTTTTGTTGAAATACATTTTCCATGGATAGTCTCTTTGTAGTTATCCCCTATAAGTTTATATTTCTTTTATTCCTTTAGTAAAATTAATTTGGAATTATATAGTTAGAAAATAAGTACAGCCATGCCTTGCTTAATGACAGGGATATGCTCTGAGAAATGCCTCATTAGGCAATTTTGTCATTGTATCATTATTGTAGAGTGTACTTACACAAGCCTGGATTGGATGGCCTACTACACACCTAGGACATAGGGAATAGCCTAGTACTTCTAGGGTAAAAACCTGTACAGCATGTTACTGTACTAAATACTGTAGGCAATTGTGACATAGTTTAAGAGGAAATACCTAAGTCTTCATCGGGGTACACAGGTCCTTATGTGATCTGACCTCTGGCTACCTACCTAAAGATGTTATCTTTTATCATTTTACAAATCTTGTTCTTTCTCTCCTCAAAGCTTTTTGAAATTGTTATTAATGCTAACTGCAAAGTTCTTCCCCCAAAGCGTGATATGGCTTACTTCATACTGCAGTTTGATTTCTCTGGGAAACCAGTTCTGAGGCAGACACTAGGATATAGGATCCGCACTTGCAGAATGGAAGAGAAGGAAACAGGATAGGATTAAGCAGGGAGAGAGATGTTGAGACTGGCACAGTCGCTCACTCCAGTCAAGGAGCATTTGAAGAGACCGGCATCTGAGAGCACTCCCCAAGCCTGGGAGTGCGGAAGTCCTGAAGACAAGGGACGTGCCCACATCCGCGACACTGCGTCACCTCAGCGTCTCTGCGCAAACGTTGCCTTTCAGAACTGTATGCCCCCATTGCAATGAGTTTTATCGTTTTGTTTTGCCTTATTTGTTTTTAATCATAGCACTTATCACCACTAGAGTTTATAACAAGCTTTTGTTTATTTATGTACCATATGTTTCTGCCTTAAAATATAAGACTCATGGGGCTGCAACTTTGTCTATAATATTTAATATTTATTATTTTATCCCCATTGCCTAGAATCATGCCAGATGAAAATATAAGTCACCGTTCACCAGTTATTTGGTTGGTTGGTTGTTTAGTTGTTAGTTTTCTTTTAAAATAGTGGTTTCTTTCTTTGCATCATTCTTGCCAACAGTAACTTCCTTTGACTTATTTAATAAATTATTTCAGACAAAACAATCATTCTGATTATTTTTCTTTTCTTTTCTTTTACTTTTTGAGACAAGGTCTCACTCTGTTGCTCAGGCTGAAGTACAGTGGCACAATCAGGAGTCCCAGTGCCTCAGAGGGACTGGGACTACAGGTGTATATCACCACACCTGGCTAATTTTCCTGTTATTTTGTGTAGAAATGAGGTCTCAGTATGTTGCCCAGGTGAACCCCTGATTATTTTTCTAACACAATATTTTCATAAGGTTTTTTTTTTTCAAATATCATATCAATTAACTATTAGGATTCCAGTATATGGTAAAAAAGAACTTTTCACACATATATCCAAAAGAATGAGTTTTATAATTTTTCATGTACTTTAACAGCATTCTGTGTATTTGCAAAAATTATTGTAGAAGTTTATGAGAGAGGATGTATGAAAGGAAGACAAATTAATTGAGAAAAATTTGATCTATAAAAAAATCAAACTTTCATACTCCATCCCAATCCCAAGAAGGAAGTTTATAGCTGGGAAAGACAAAGCCACTATATTCACAAAAGATCATTTTATTTTTCTTCCATCACTATAGATTTACTTAGTTACAAAGAATAAAATTGAGCATTAAACATGATTTCTTAAAATGGTAATCAAATAAAATATTATCTTTTGAACCAAAATTTATGAAAATACTAGCCATATATAATTAATATATGAGATGGACCATTGCTTTTCTACTAGTGAAGAGAAAAACAAATAGAACTGATAAATAACTGCTAGTCTCAAATTAGTTACTTTTTCCTAAGAGTCTCATATTCTAGCAAATAGTGGGACAAGAAATAATTTTAAAATATTGTATCAAAGAAACAAATAGTATCTTTATTAAATTACAAAATTATTTCTAAATATTTTTCTTTAAATGCTAAATTATGCTTCTAACATTCTGTGAACCTAGTATAAAATAAAAAGTCTGTGTTTTATAACTTGTTTCTTTCACTATTTAGAAATGCTAGAAATATAATCCAGTATTTGTCACCTTTAATAAATCAGCCAGGAAAAAGATAAAGGAAGAGCAGCCGAGTTTTATTGGCTGCATATAATTATTAGAAACAATTTTATTGATTTTAAATTTATCAAAAATAATAATGCTAGTTTGATTAATAGAAAAATAATAGCATAATTAAAAAGTAAATTGGGAAAAAAGGGTTTTGTCAGCACTTGTCAGTTTACAAATGGGGTATCATTGTGTGCATGTGAAAAGTCTAAATAAAATGCATAAAAATGGGGAAAGAAATGAAATTTATTATTTAATTTTAGAATTTGGAGCTTAATTTTAGAAAGTTTAAATTGGTATCTAAATTCGAAGTGCTCATTACTTACTGTTATATCTTTTCATTCAACAAGCAACTTTTTCACTACAGTTATAAAATTAATAAACATTGAAAGTTGACTAAATTTAAAAATGTCAGTTTCTGGGTATTTGCTACTACTGTCCTCCTTTTTACAACTTCAAAATATAGTGCAAGAAAATAATAAGCATTAAAAAGAAGCCACTATATTTTACTTATAGTACCCGAGCTATTTTAGTAATTGATAGAATATGTACTTGTAAGAAAAGCCTATATGAATTGCATAACAGACGTAAAATACTAAGAACTAGTATTTTAGGAATTCAATTGCAAAATAATTTTCGATAAAGTTTTACTTTATAAAGAGCACACAAATGATGAATCAACTGGCATTTTTATTATAAGCCAGTGATTGTGTTATTATAGAGCATGGTTAGCAAACTTTTTGTAAAGGGTCAGATTGTAAATATTTTGGGCTTTCAGGGCCATAAAGTGTCTGTGTAACAATCCAGCTTGGAAGCAACCATAGCCATTACATTAAAAAAGAGGTAACCTTGTTCCAATAACCTTTACTTACAAAAAAACAGGCAGAGGTGAACCTTGCTTTCTAATACCATTCTCCAGTAAAAAAAAAAAAAAAAGAACCCGGGTTTGTTTGAGAAATGATCGATTTTAGGAAAGGGCAGAAAATATACAAGATGATCCTAGAACTTTCTGTTATGTAGCAAAGTAAAGAAGTGCCACACACACACACAAACACACACCAAATAAGGGGAATACGCCTAAGGGTCTCAGGAGCCAAGTAAAACATGCTCAACAATGAAAGTTGGAGTAATTTTAGCAACAAAATAAAGTGGCATTGTGTTATAACTTAAAGTATAAAATAAATATCCACGAGGCTATTCTAATATACAACATGATCGAATAAATAAATAAATGGTGAAGAAAAAATAAGTCCCCCATGCATGATTTTAAACATTTATGTAGACAATGTAAACTCTAGGAGGTGGAGCATACCCCCCCACTCCTTAGTGTGAATTATACAAAGTGACCTCGCTCCATTTTTTTTCCTTGAACAGGAACAGAAAAACAAGCGATAGGAAAAGACAATTATCACTAATTTCTGTATTCTACATGCCCACTCTTTTTCTAAGAAAATACATATTGTCTTACTCATTTGCTTTTTTCAAAAATAAAATCATTAAAAAAAGAGAAATTAATTGACTGTAAATACTATGTCTTTTATATCTGTCAATCAAAATTAATTGCTATTATTAAATCTCTGTATTATGCTTTACTTTGATGGTGTCTTTAAAATATATATTTTTTTTGTGCTCTTCAGTGTTATTGGTAAGAAAAATGACAAAATAATAATAATATTGATAGATAAGAAAATACCAAAAATAATATCAATAAACCATTTTCTTGTATCAACATATATTATCATTTAATTGAAATAATAAATTTTATTATAAAATTTGTTAAGCATGATCTATTTGCATATTGCTAAAAGATGTTAATATTCCACATTATCAACTTTATCTCATAGCACTTTATATTGTGTTAGAACTGCACTGAACTTCAATAACACGGTTTCCAGTTTTTATTTCAATTTATCATTTGAAACACATTTTGGATTAAGAATGTCTTCTTTGTGAGGCAATCATAATTCCAGTTATTTTAATATAACTTTGTGATACATATTTGGATTTGTGTAATGACCTTTTGAATGTTACACTGTCTTTGTTGAAGCATTTTAGTTTTAATTTTATAATCTGGGATTATCTCTTCCAATTTAAGGTTATTACCTAATAAGCATAATTGAAAGATTCATTTGTTAATTGAAATGGTCTCACATTGTCAAATCTAATTTTTGTCTTACTATTTTAATTATTATTTTAGTATTTTTCTTAGTGTCTATTGTTTAAATTGCAAATAAATTTCTTTCCAGAAATGCTTTCACAATTGCTAAATAGGAATGGAAGCAAACTTAATTTTAAAATTGTCTTTTATGATCATTAAAACATATCAAATTACAATTTAGAAGATCCTTAACATATACAAAAACAGTACTCTCTATACATGCAAATATATTTATTTTGTACGTAATTTTTTCTCCTAAATGTTTATATTTTCCAGTTAGCGGTACTGCTATGCATATCGTTCTGAATTTATGTCTTTCCATGAGATTATGACCTTGACCAAGAATTTTAAACTTGTAGACTACAGAAAATATATTAATTTGAGTTCACATACAATGTGAAGAATGATCATGGTCAAACAATGCCACGGAAGCTGTCAAGTCCTATCGCCAGAATGGAAGTCCATTGAAAAATTCAAACTAAATGTTATAGGAAATTAACAAATGGCAATACAAATGAACTAATCTGTTCACTTAGTTGATTCAGATAAGCAATCATAAACAGTATTTAAAAAATCTGTTTTAAGTGTTTGGGGCCTCACAAGGTTCAGGTTACAACTCTGCTGATTTTTTACTTATGTTTATTATCTATTAGTTTATACGTTAATATTATAAGTAGCTGCCATTGTATTTATTAAGCCTTTAGACATACTGAAATGTAAGTTAAAGTATTTGGTATTAATGTTCTTTTTCTATATATAGTTATACAATCTAGTGCACTACTGTAAAAAAAGATGTAGTAAACAATGTGGGAAAATCTACTATACCTTTCATGAAGTCATTTAACAATAGATTCCATTGAAATTAAAAATGGCAGTGGTACTCCTTAACTTTTATATATCTAATTATATATATAACCTTTCCAATATCACCTATAAATGCGATGGTAGAATCCAAGGAATCAGCATTTTAATCAAGCTAAACCAATTTAAATAATATCCTTCATAAGACAATAACATTGGAAAGAAATATTCAAGGATAACAGATAATACAATATATTTTTAGAAGACTAAGTAGAATTGGATTTTCAGGGACACTTTGCAGCAGGGAAAGACAAAAGTAACAATTGACTATGTATCTTGGGTTCCTAAACAGCAAAATTATCTTCTTACACCACATCACCATGTAAAATTAGCTTGGTTTACAAATATTTTCTAAACAGGGCTGTAGACAATTGAGTGTCAAAATCACAAATGAAAACAAAAAAAAAGTTAAAAATACTTTTCTGAGATTGTTGGTAAATCTGATTTTAGAATTATATTAAGTTATACTAGAGATTTATCAGTAAATAAATCTTAACAGTAATAAGATTACTTATTAACAGTAATAATTGTTACAGTTAACAGTAATAATGCCCTGTGGTTATATAAATAAAAAACAAAAAGTGAGGTTAATATTGTAATATACCTACAGAAAATGTTTAAAATAATATGATACTTGGATTTTTAAAAAATAATATAGCACAGGAGAGAAGAAAAAAAAAGAAAACTCAAGAGACATTTTTTGAAGTTTATATTCCAAAGAGCCAGTTAATATGTGTAAAGTTTATTGAAAGTACTCTCAGAATCAACAAATGCCCAGAAAATAAAAACCTCCTCTACTTTGGGACCAAGGAAAATTTGCACATTGCCATTTTCTTCTTTTTCCAGGATATCAAAATGAATTTGTCTCTTTGTCATTTTTAAGTATCTGGTATTGAGTGCTCAATGCCTTTGAAATACGGAGAAGAATTCAGGAAAACTCACATGGGCTGTCTGTAAATTATTTAAACAGTTCTAAATCTACTCTTTATAATAGTTTTTATTTTTTATTTTTTGGCTAAAAGTTCCTAGTGTAAACATTTCTATCTCATTATTTGCAATGTGAAAGTGATTAGATTCCAGACTAAGTTTACTAGGTCTAATGATTTCTTACTTGGATCTATTATTTTCACCTATAAACTAAACCCAATCCTGGACAATGTTATTTGACAAATGGCCAATAATCATAACTGTCTTCCAAGTACTTCACAGTGAGCTAAAAATGTAAGATAAAACTTGAAACCATTACATAAATTTTAAATGAGGAAATTATATACTTTGAAAGAAAAGAATGAGGAATAGAAGTAGAAATGGGAAATAGGAGAAATAGGAGAAGGGGGAGATAAGGATGAGAAAGAGAAGCAATAGAGAGAGAAGGACAGAAAGTGGGAGAAGACTTTTTTTTAGATATGGTTTTACTTTGTCACCTAGGCTGAAGTTAGGCTGAAGTGCAGTGTCCCGATCACAGCTCACTGTAACCTTGAACTCCTGGGCTCAAGCAGTCCTCCTGCCTTGTTCTCCCAAGGTGCTGGAATTACAGGCATGAGCCACCGCACCCAGATGACATTTTGAGTCACAATATAAATATTGCAATATTGTTTTTGTATGCAGCTTCTGGCTGAACCTCAGCTGATATTTGGATATTAGTTCATGGACCCATGGAACTCATATATATATATAAATATTTATGATTTGATTTAAATAGAAAAAGAGATAAATAAAGACACCGGGAGGGACGGCATGAGGTGCTCATCACCAGCTCCACAGGGGATATCTGCAGAAGTGCTGACATATTGAAGTAATAAAGGTGGGGGCAGAGATGGAAAAAGTTGAGTATAAAAATTATGAGATCTCATTCTCACCTTTTACCTCTGTAAGGGAAGAATGCTAATTTTCCCTTTGCCCTTTTCAGTTTTTAGTTGGCTCTCCTCTAAGAAAAGACAGATTAACAAGAGAAAAAACAAACAGAAGTTTATGAATATGTATACCTCATGTATCCCTCATCTAGACATGGGAGATACCCAGAAAAAAATGAATAACTCAAAAAGGTAGCTTAGTCCTACTGCTTATATAGCATCCTCAAAAAAGAATAATAACTTTTTGAAGAAATGACAAGATAAAGGAAAAGGGCCTTGTGTTTCTAAGGGTGACAAATTCTGAGAGGGTAAGTATAATATATGATAGACAAGAGCTAGTCCATCAAGTTTGCTGTGTATATTCCTCTGTTGCCTTCTCTAAGCTGGTAATGATGTGAGATCATCTCTGGTGATCAGCCTCTGTCCATCCTGATAGAATCAGGAGAAAAGGCACCTTCGTAAATTTATGTTCTGCTTTTAGGCAAACAATGGCAGGACAGAGAGATTTTCTTGTATCTGCATCTTCTCAGTTGACTTCAGCGCAATATAATCTCCATTGGTGGCATATTTGGGGTGGCATATCCTGCTACCCTTCATCCACATGATGTTAAGGCTAAAGAAAATAATTTTCCTTTTACTTGTGAGATATGGTTGCAAGTTGAATCATTTTACTATGTTTAATAAAAGCTTGGGATACAATTAACTTGCCCTTACAGCTTGAACTCCTGGTATTTTTATATTTTGCATCTAAAGATATTTCCAAATGAGAATTTCTGAATTGCTGATATCATTAAAGAATCTTTATCTTTCCTTTCTGTATCTCATTCCTTTCTTCTTGTATTTCATAGTTGGTTTCTATGATACTTATGTGGATTTCTAGTCACTTTGTTTCTCACTTTGGGTCAATAGTAATTTTATCATTTTTTTCTTTTGGCCAAATTTTCTTTTTCCATTATAGTTTTCAAAGTAAGAAACTATATTTTCCTAGTACCTTCATTCTCTTTATGTATCTTTAGGTTTTCTTTGGTATGTTAACCCTTAGCCCTTTTGTCTGACAGTTAACAACAACAGAAAAAACCCTCTGACAGGTACAGAAGCCATCATTTTAAAAATATGATCATCGTGACAGTCCTGAGCTGTCCATTATGACACATCAATCTCTTATGTGACTAAATAGCACAGTGCTCTGCCCAGACTGATTCCCCATTTTATATCTATATATCTATCTATATCTCTATATCTATATCTCTATTATATACACACAGAGATACATGCACACACATATGTATATATATGTAAATATGCTTAGACATAAATACACATGTATATGTGTGGGTAGATATTTATATCTGTATCTGTATCTTTTTCATTCTCACTCTTTGGAGTTTAGCTTTTCCCATATTACTGAAAATTTTTTATTGAATTTTTCTTTTAACCTATCAAATTCTCTCTACTTTGACTTACTCATTAGCTGTTCTTTTATTTTTCATTGATTTTTCTTCCTTATAGCCCTTCGGTCTAGCCTCTGAATGACCGATGCATAATTGTTACAGCAGCTTCATTCGCTTAATGGTATTTGAATCTTTTTCACTATCTGTTTCTCTTAACCAATTTTGCTTAAAAGAACAGCCCCAGGTACAAACAGAGAGTTTCTCTAAATTTTGATGAGCAATACATGATAATGTTTGTTTAAACTTTGTCTATTTTTTAATATTTCAAATATTTATTGTTATAAAAAGATGTACATGGTTCATCGGGTACAAAAGCGATTTCCCAACTGAGCATATAATTCCAGTTTTATGAATATACACTGTTATCTTCTATATTACATCTATACACATACTGAAACATCTCTGGAAAATTATATGCTAAAGCATCATAACGAATACTTCTTAATTTACATATCATGCCTTTACTCCATTTTAAGTGTACAATTAAGTGATTATTAGTAAATTTACCAAGTTGTACAGCTACTCACGTAAATCAATTTTAGAGGATTTCCTTCCCCCTATTGAGACCCCTAATACCCTTCCCCAACTACATTTCAACTTTGTCTATTTTAAGCACCAATTTGTTCCAGAGGAAAAGAGATCAGCATTTAAACCTAAGATAACTGTCATTTGGGCACAAATTATATGATTTATGTACAGGTAGAAAGAACTAAAAACAAATTATTAATTGTATATTTAAGAATAAGTAACTAGATTTATGCTTATTTTCAAAATAAAAGCTTTTGTCTATAGTCATCTTTAGATTAGTACATAGAAATATATTTTACTCTTGTTAAGCATTTATGTATTTGGGGATAAGATTTACAAATATTTTCTTATTAAATTCTCAGAAGCATCTAGAATGTTGACAAATTTATTTCCAGTTTTTAAAAGGAGGAAATTAAGCTTCAGAGAAAATGGATGCTAGACAAAATTATTAAGTAAATCAGTGTGAGTACTGGAACTCTATCTAGTTCTATGTGAATGCTGAAAGTATGTGTTATAAGCATCACATATATCTATGTAAAATACAGTCTTGAGAGTTATTTAATATAAAATGCCAAAAATTTATTTCAAATATTCCATTATAGTTTTAAGATAAATGAATGTCACTGACAATCTTAAAATATGATTATTATTTATAGCATTTACTCTGTATTTTGCACAAAGCAGTAGTTTTTCTTGATATGTATATTGATCCAATGTGTAAAAATTAATGATGTAATTATAAATGGGTTTTGTGTGTTTAATATCTATTGTTTTTCTTGTCCAAATTTAATTGACTTTTTATTATATTTGAGGTTCTTCTTTTTCCTTTCTTCCATTATTGGTTTCAGATAAATAGAACATGTTCTCTGTTAATGTAAGAAATTTATATTCAATATTCTTAAAGTACTGTAAACATTTTGTTTGGATAACTATTGAAGGATATATTTTTCTCTCAACAACTCAAACGGATTGTGAATTTCTTTTTTAAATTCACATTTTTTTTATGATAATTGGAATAATTTTAAAAGATAATTTTTAATGATTTAATGTGTACTTATTTTTGACTTACGAAAATATACAGTGGTAGAAACAATAAGCAATTTACATTGAAAATAATAGAGAGAGAAAGATTTGGAATGTATAATTTCATATACTAAAATAAAGTTTTATAAAGTTTAATCTCAAGTAGTTTAACTGCTGAATTTCTAAGTATTATTTCATTCAATTAATTGCTACTTATTTCTCCATCACTTTTGTAAAACTCTGCATAAATAATATCTCCTTTCATAAATTTAATAGAACATTTTCACACAAAAGATTTCAAAATCTGTTATGGACTATAATTTAAAAATTAAATCAATTAACCTGATAATTTAATAACAGGGCCAAAATAGAAAATCTTGAATAATGAAATATTTAATAATGGGAAATAAAACAGAATTTTGTGAACGGGGGAGTCATATGATCAGGTTTAAACCCACCTTGGTCAAGCTACTCACTAGACATGTAACATTCAGTAACTTTCTTATCCTAACAGTACCCTAATTTACTTATCTGTCAGGTGGGATAATAATAATATTTTACTCAGAACATAGTGGTAGTATTAAATAAGATAAAAGAGAGCTCTTAGAAAAATGACTCAAACTGTGTATTAATGAAATATGTGATTTTCTAACAATTTATTACAGTTGATATTATTTGAGAAATATGGAGACCAAAAATATATAGAGAGGACCTTGAATTCAAAATCATTAACTATGCCATGTAGCCATTTGTTATTTTTTTTTAATGTAATAAATCAATCAGTCACTGTTATTGAGAAACATCTTTGTGCTGGGCTGCAGGTAAGTTATTGAAATATAAGGGCAGGAAGAAGCACACAATCTAGGCTAGACATGGTGGCTCATGGCTGTAATCCCAGCACTCTGGGAGGCAGAGGCGGGAGGACCGCTTGAACTCAGTAGTTGGAGACCAGCCTGAGCAAGAGCAAGGCACCATCTCTACTAAAAATAGAAAAAAAAAAAACATAGCATGGCAACTAAAAATGCAACAAAAAATTAGCGGGTATGGTGGTGAGCATCTGTAGTTCCAGCTACTTGAAAGGCTGATGCAGGAGGATCTCTTGAGCCCAGGAATTTGAGATAGCTGTTAGCTAGGCTGATGCTGATGCCATGGCATTCTAGCCTGGGCAACAGAGCGAGACTCTGTCTCAAAAAAAGGAAGCACACAAACTTGACATTCCTACAACTTGATGTAGTTAGCTTTCTTGACTTCAGTTTTTGTTTTTCCATAAAACAGGAGTTTTCATAAGCCTCAGTGTTCATCAGTCCAAAGACCCATATTGTCCAAGCAATAACAATAATGAAGAAAGTTGAACACATGCAGACTGGGGCAAACTATAGGGCCCAGATTCCAACAGAACAGTTACTATGCAGCCCAATATTTGATGGATCAGACTCATCAGTTTGAAATGTGGCTGTAACCTCCACTACTTGTATAGTCTTGGGAAAGTTATTTCTCTTTAATCTTCAGGTAATAATAGTTATCCTACTTGACAGGATTGCTGCAAAGATGAAAAGAAACAATGTTCACATTGGGCTTGGCACTATGAATGAAAAACAGAAACTGCTCTGTGATAGCTATGATGGTGATGATGATAACTACAATGATAGTGATGATGATGATTTTTGAGAGACATGGAGCCAGTGTTGCCATAGTTTTATATTTTTAAGGGCAATTTATTAAGATGATGACTTTTATATGAAATCTCCTCACTCTTAACATTGACCACAAATACTAAGAGTGGGAAAGAAAAAAAATCCTGCTCTAGCCAATGGTCTACCAGTTTATGACTTGTTCCTTTGTTGTGATAACCCTTTAGCTCAAATAATCAGTCTTCATATGGTACTCACCTGAAATGAAAAAAATGTACATTTATCAATATATTATTGTGGAAACTAATCAAGTAATCTAGGAAATTCAATTAAAAGGACTCCAGATCCTTGGAAAGAATGACAAAATCACACTCACACTTTCTTCAAATGACCTAGAGATTTATTCAAATATATTTGTCCAATTCCAGTAACACGGACTGAGAATAGAAAACAGACAGTATATGTATATATTTCTGTCATTGATGGCTGGCCTAGGTCATTCAAGAACTACCCTCACCTTTTGATGATTCGGTGATGTTTTCCAACAAGTTTGGCCAAGGCACAGTGACCCTAGTTGAACAAATCACTCTGTAAGGTTTTAATATTGCTTAATAAATATTTTCATTGTCTAAAATTAAGGGTCCAACTTAATGTTTTTAATTGGCCTGTACACTACTTTATGTTATTTAAATAATTAGATATTATTTCTTCTTTTTGGTAATGCTCCTATACTTGAAGATTTTTTAAGTATATTTGGCATTATTACTCTATAGGGTAATCTGTTAATAACTAGTCCAGTCTATAGTATAATTATAAATAAGAATTCGTATAAAAAATATGATTTGTATAGAAAAATCATATTTAAGTATATTTCCCCATTAAAACAATTTCAACTAGGATAACAATAATGTTAAACTGAGATAGATAGAAATTTAAATCCATTCAGAGCCAGTGTTCTTTTCTTGTGTTTTCTTTAATTGTATTCATGGAAGATAATCATCAGTTTGGAGGATATAGGTTGATGTTGACTTCCTTATGATGAAATTGTTAAAACTAAAGCATTATAGCATAGCACTTAATGTTATAATAGTAAGAGTTAGTGAACTGGAGTGAAAATACTAAAGTAAAATCATGCCATTCAACACAACCCTTTGAAAGAAATGAATTTGGGTGGAAAAATGACAGTGCATTTGACAATAACACAAACAGGTTGAAAATGTAGACAGATTTTTCATTATAAACCATATTGGCTTAGTATCTGTGTGTGTAATAATATAATTTTTGTTAGGTTATTTCACAGTGCTTCCAAGTTTTCAAAGCCAATTCATATATATCATATATTTGTTACAGCAAATGCACACATAGACATTCATTTCATTTTACAGATGATTAATCTAAAGCTCAGAAAACATTGGCTGTTGTTTGTGCATATATTTAATTGTGTTTCTGCTATCTTCTTTCCAGTTCATTCCTATTTGTGTCATACAATATTTTCACTATATTTGTTTCTACAGCAATTAGCATATAGAGCATATAGGAATATATGTGCATGTGTAAATACATATATCATATTTGTATTGTACAGACTTATATGTGCATATTATAGGATATTTATATTATATTTAGGATATATAGGATATTTACATTAAAAACACTTACATGTGTATCTATTTACCTATCTATGGAGAGAGAGATTTATAATTGCAGATGAGGCAGTGTACAAATATTTCTCTTCTCATATTGATCTAGTCATTATCTGCCACAAAATAGGTTCTCAATAAATAAATAGAAATCTACATATCTACATAAATAAATGAATAATTTAAAATTAATATCTATATCTATATTTATGGCATAGGAGTTATGATAAAAATTGATTTATTTTATGTTAATTTACTCAATATTTTTGCCTTAATGCTAATCAATGAATAGATATGCAAGTTTACATGAGAGAGGCATCACCACTGGCCAAGATTTTTTTTTAAAATAGCATAGCACTGAGTATTTACAATAGTAACTTGTAGTGAACTGTAGGGAAAAATGCTAAAGTAAAACCACTCCCTTCAACACAACAAAACATTGAGAGAAATGGATTTTGGATAGAAATACAGAAGTGCATTTGGCAATAACAAAGGAAGGTTTAGACTTACATTTGGAGGTATAGTTTGTGGAGAAATAAATGATAATATATTTAAGGGAGGACAATGTTTGAGGGAAGGCAAAGAGATAGAAAAGTTTAAGATTTATTTGATGGAAAGTTAACAAAAGTCGGAAGCAGTGAGTGATGTAGGGCCGGCTCAAGCGTAGTTTTGAAGGGTCATTAATCCAAGTTAAAGACCCTAGACTTTATTGCACCCACAATGAAGAATCATTGGAGAGGAGATGGGAACTTGAAGGCAGCCTTTAAGCGGCTGCGCTGCGCAGGGTGCATTAAAGTGGTAGAAATTCCCACTTGCGACTCTAGCAAACAAGCTATTACAGAAATGATTGGTGGAAAACAGCAGCCAGCCTGGGGAGCTGGAAATATGTGTGTGCATGTTCGTCCCCTTATGTGCATGTGTGTTCATTGCTAATTTAGTAATTTTCCAAAGTCACAGTATTTCTTAAACGTTAAGCCAACCAATCACCAGTCAGCATGTTACTATATCTTTTTTTGCCAATTTCATGAGTTTGTGGCTTGTGTTTGGCAAAAAGTTCAACCCTGAATATATTATAGATACAGCTGATGAAACTTAGCATCAGGGATTGACTTATGCACGAGGGCATAATTTTTTCTGAGTTCTAATGGCATAATTTTTAATTAAGAAAAAATGGTCTCACTTCACACCTAGGAGGTGAGAGTTAGTTATGGATGAATAAGCAGGTAATATGTCTTTACACCTGTACATCCGGTGAGAAACCACGTGAGTTTTATACTCAAAGAGATTTGAGCTTGAGTCCAACCTTGGGGCAAGTTACTTAACCTCGCTAAGAAATGGTTTCCTCATCATCACTCTGTATGATAAAATTGTTATAGTGACAATAGATGTGTAAGATTTTCAGAATGTATGGATCACAGTAAATGGGCAGTTAGAAAGAAACAACATTGTTAGGTTTCTATATCCTATTTAAGATATTATTCATCAATAACCCAAATGATACATCTATAAATTCTTAAGTCCTAGTTATTAATAAAAGTGGCTCCAAGCTCAAATACAGCCAGAGAGTGCTAGCCAGGTATGTCTGCAAGTTCCTGGGAGGTATTCATAACCTTGTGGACACCTTGTTGGAAAAGTTCCCCAAGGAAAGAACATAACATATATGAAACATGAATACTGTCAAAATCTGTGACATATAGCAAAAAGGAGAAGTAGTTTAGCAGAGCTAGAGCCTAAGGAAACTAAAAGGTGATAGATACCTGGTGAGCAAATCACAGTGACTCTTATATGCCACATAAGGAATTTGTATTTTATGCTGTGTATACTGAGAAACAATTGAGGATAGGGAAGGGAAAGCAAAAGAAATAGTGACAGCTCAAAATTATTATTATTATAAACTTTGGAAGATGAGGTGAAAATAAAAAACATATTCAAGGAAGGAGAAGCAATAATAAGTAGATATGTAAATATATCAGAGGGGGAATATAAGGGTCCATGATTATCCTCATGATTCTAGATTTAGCTTTAACAACAATAATTATGATGTATTGAAAAGTAATTTTATTCAACGATCTGAACCATATGTCTTATAGCAATTGTATCTTTAACAGTTAAGCAGAACCAATTTCAATTCAAGCTTCATCTTCCCTTGAATGCCTCAAAGACATCCAAGTTGAACATGTTAATACCTAATTGTAGTTTCCTCCCCTCACCCCTACCGGGCCATCAATAGCTTAAATAATGCTTTTTCATAAATTAATAGACTGCCCTTCTGAAAAGGGAAGTCTACAGCAACTGTCTCAGGCAGCAGATCAGAAGCTGGATTTGGGTGCCCACTCAGCTACTTGTTCCAACACTTCTGTGCAGTACACCAACTTCACAATCATACCCAGTAGCCTGTGACTTCTTCAGGAAGTGGTACCATCTTCTGAGGAAATGGTACCAAAAAACTACCTCATTGGTCAAGGCAGAAATCTAAGATTCATTTAGATCTTTCTGTCTTATTTCTACTCCTCATCCTGTAAGTCATCGAGGTCAATGGATTTTTCATTTTCAAAATATTTCTGAATGTTCACTTTTCCGTTGTCATCGCCGTGTTCCTAGTTCAAACCACTGTTGTTTACTTTGCAGCTGGTCTCTTCCTCCTGGTCTCTCTGCTTCTTTCTGCATTGCCCCACGTCCCAGTGGAGAATAACAATGCTAACTTAAAATAAATGCAGAATGAGAAATAGATATGCATAAATCTATATAAAGGTTAATATTTATGATAAGGAACAACTGAAATATAAACAAGATGATTGATGTCTCATTAGATGAAGTCTAACATAATTTCACTCAGAAAGGATACAAATTATAAACAAGGTACATAAAATAGTCATTCTTATTAGTATATTAATTTAAATTTTAAAAGTGCTCTAGGGATTTCTCAAAGCTTTTTAAAAAATAAAAGAGCAAATTGAACTGCTAAATTGTGGAGAATATTTGAGAAACAGAAGGTAAAGGCTGAAGTATTGCAATGAAATGTATACACTCTGATTTGCTCTGAAATTGTTTTACAAATTGTTTTACAATTGTTACAAATCCACATTTTAGAAATCCTGAAAAATTATATAAGTAGAGATTTAAGATTTATATTACTTAGTAAATCTCTTTTAGATGATTTAACCTATATGTAAAAATAAGAGAAACATGGATAAATAGATGCAATACAATATCATCTATTTTTTTAAAAAAGTTAAAATGAATGTCCACCAATAGTGTAGTGTATACATGCTCTGTTATATCAACATTATAAATAGGAAGTATACAAAGAACTTTGAATTAACATCTATAATGTAATGTTAATTGAAATATGGAAACTGGAAAATACAAAAAATATATATAATTACTTAATTTTTTAGATATAGAGTTTTGAAAGACAGCACAAATAAATCTGAAATATGATGATATAATTTTGGTGATTTTATTAAAAATCGTTGTTATGTTTACTTTTATATTAATTGTGATTTTTTTGAAAAATTGTGATATTAAAAGATAAATATTTGTTCCATTGTATTATTTATTAGTAAAGTTTTAAAGTATGTGGAATAATTTATAATTTTACCAATCTGAACACAAAGTTGGCATTTTTTAAGTTTGGGAAATAATTGTTTCTTTTTCTATGTCATATGTGATCTCTGTCATCAAAAATTGGGCTCAAATACTCACAAATCATTCTCAGAATAGGTTTGTTTTCTTCATTTATCAGAAATTCATTTTATAGAGTTTCAAATTTAAGGTTACATTGTAAGATAAATATATTCTGTGAAATTGAACTTTTCTTACTTATAGAATATGATGCTTTGTATGCCCATTCTATCTTCCTTTAATGATTAGTTATATGTATATACACATACACACTCATAACCAAGTGTGTGTATATATTCATCAAAGTATCTTTTATATAGCAAACTAAAATATTTAAGAATGTCTCACATATCCATAGTATATTTATTTTGTCATAATTATACCCAATTTCTTAAAATAAAATAGAAGTCAATGATTTAGCTAAATACGGGCTAGCTACATAAAAGATTCACGTCGATAAGTAAATTGAAAATGTAGTACTTTAAAGAAGGGAAGAAAAGAATTAATTCAGAAAGGAGGAAAACAACGCCCTATAAATAAAGGAAAAAAGACTCCAATTCCCTATCAATTGTAATAATATGCACATGAAATGTCATTTTGGGCCTTTTGTATCGTCAAACATGTAAAACATTCTTAATTTACAGTAGCTAAATGGAAGCGGATGCTGTTGCTACGACTTCTATTTGAAAATTTTCTAGTTCAGATTGGCTGTATCTTTTAAAATTCATTCCATGCCTGTTTCTCAGCCATAAATTCTATTTGTAGAATTTATTCCTTAGAAATATTTACATATTACACTAATGAATGGATATGTATATTTTCTTTTTACGCTATCGTTGAGACAGAATTGGCAACGTTGAAATGTCTATGGTTTGGGGAGTTAAGAAATAAATTAAATAATGTATTTTTAAAAATATATATATAATATTTCCAAAAAACATAAAGTAAGGCTAAACTACAGAAACAAAATTTTGACAAAGTAGAAAACTTTTCTAAGTCCATCTCATTCTCAAATTACCACTCTATCTCTATGCTATGATCAGAGCCAAGCCTCTGAAAGGAGTCATCTATATACATGGTTCCCTTTCTCCTCTTCAATTCAATCTTTTCCCCATTATAAATTCTTTTTATAAAAATTATTTTACTGCAGTTGTGCTATATTTGGCACATACAAGTTTACATGCAGCAGATACACATTTTAAGCATAGTAATAAAACAAATAACTGTTATTTCTCACCTACCCCATAAATTATAGTACCATTAACTTATACATAAATGTATCTCTATGAACTCAATTACACAAAATCAAAAATTAACCTATCAATTTAATCATTCATATATCATTTGATTAAAACAAAAATTCATTATGATTATATCTTTTAAATGATAGCTTAATATGTTCATAATTATTGTGGTTGTCGATATATTTTATATATTTTTCTACATTGTGCATAATCTGGTTTTGTTTTGAAATGTTTGCTTTCCTTTATCTTGACTTTTTGTTTTTCTATTTTTTGGCAATTAATTTTTGTTAATTATGTTTGCTTTTCTTTTTTTCTCATTCGTACTTCCCTTTTCATCCTATATTAGAACTTGTGTCATTACCTTTATTGGCCTTAGCATTTCACCATGAAAAAGAAAGAATTCTGGAACTGGGAACACTGTAACTCTCTTTCTCACTTAAATGGTTTATATTTCCTTATTTGTCTGCTGACTTCTGCTGGGCTTGGTTATCTTTAAATGAGATCCCAGTGAGTTATCTGAATATTTTGAAGTTCTTTTAGCTGAAATATTGGAAGCTGAATTCCATGAAGAATTTGCTTCTCTTTCTGTTTCTTCCAGTAGCCAGCCAGCACCAGCATCCTGGCACAAGCTAAACCCCTCGTCCTCCAGAGCTCTGCTCAGTTTAAGGATTTTGGATTCAGCCTCATCATCTCTGTCCCATTTCTGTCTACATCATCCTCAGGACAAGCTTACGTACCTCAGCTTCTTGTTTCTCTGGTCCCAGCCCATAAGTTTTATCTGGAAGAAGCACTGTTAGAGACCTCCCTTACTTAAGATATAAGTTATACTTCAAAGAATGTGCTTTATGCAGGAGATAATTTTCTGTATTGAGCAAGTCCCTCCACACCTAGTCAACCTTTATGTGGAAACAGAGCTCCTCACCTACTCTTTAAAAAGCTCTCATTCTGTTTCTACCATAATAGATGTAAGAATTCTTAGTGAATAAAATATGGTCAAATCCAGTGAACATATATAGTAGTCCTTATCTTCCTTGATCTCTCAGCAATATTCATTATTGTTATTAAGCCCTCTTTGTTTGAACACATTTCTAGAAGTCTAAGACACTGCACTCTTCTAAGTTTTCTTCTTTATAGTTTGTTTCTTTTTAATCTTCTTTGCTGTCTCCATCATTTTTAATTTAAATAATGAAAGGCCTTAGGGTGTAGTTCCAAACCCCTTCTTGTCTCCATATATTTCTCCTTCAACATGAAATAACTTATTACCATGTCTTTAAAAATACAACTATGTATCAATATCTTCCAGATATTTAATTATGCTTCATCCCTCTTCTCACATCAAACTTGAACATATATGATTTAAAACAACTCATATGCATTGCTGACTACTCAAATATATTATCCAATCTAAATTCTTAACCTTCTTGCCAAAATATGTTCCTTGTCCAGGTTTCCTTATCGTACTACATTTTATTATCATTTATCCTATAACTTAAACCAGATTTTTAGGAATCATCTATAATACTTTCCACTCCCCTATTCACACGTTGCAGCTATTATCATCATATCATGTCATTTGTTACCTCTAAATTTTTTCCTGACTGTTCCAATTTCTTTTAACGCCAATTCTTTTAATTCCAGAATTTCTCATTTCCACTCTTATTCGCTCCTATCCAACATTTTCCTGATTAAGAGGTATTATACCCTGTAAATCATTCAGTAGCTTCTTAGAACATCCAAAATGAAGTTAAGTCCCTTTTCATACTGTAAAGACTCTGAATGGCATTTCCTTTAACTAGCTTTCCAACAACATCTAATGCTCCTGTCACTTCTTTCATCACGCCTCACCCCTCACCCATACTGGCCTTAAGTCTAAGTTAGCTTTCACATGGTGATTCTGCATAACGCTCAACCTCCAAATATCTCTGCTTTAAAGCAATAATAGTTGTTTTTCACACAAGAGGTTCTGTGTAAACTATAGCAGCACTGCTACAGGCTATAAGGTGTCTTATAATTCTACCACCCTTGCTATAAAAGCAGTTCTTTCTGGTATATGATGTTCTCGTGACATATCATTTCACACTCATCAGCTTTTAAAAAATAGAAAAGTATGACAATGCCACACATTAGTAAAGGTATAGGCCCAAGATAACTTTTATACATTATTGGTGGATGTATTAATAAATTGGTTCAACCAATGACGTCTAAGTTCCATGAAATCAAGGGCATTTTGCCCTTTTTTTATAGCTATATGTCTAGAACCATGAGAAGTGCTTATCTCATAGTGAATACTCAATAAATATTTATCAAATAATAAATAAGTATAAGCAATTTGGAAATATCTAGTAAAAACAAGGTTACATACTTATTACCCAGCAATTCAAATCCTAGGTGAATTCCTGAGGGAAACCCATGCTTATACCCAAAGAGACAAAGACTGTCATGTGAATTTCAATATTGCTATAATGGCAATAAATAAATAAATATAAAATCAGAACTTAAAAACATAGAAAGAAGTAATAAATACATCATTCTGAGTGGTGGCTACTTCTGGAAAGAGAGAAAAGACACTGGAAGACAGGAAGGGGAGGGATAAATAAATATGTTGAATTTCATCTATAATGTTATAGTCCTCTAAGAACAATCCAGGGAACCATGACAAGATATTAAGAGGTGACTTAGCCTGGTGGTGGGTATATGTGTTTTCATTGCAACATTTCTTATACTTTCTTCTATATCTATATCATAATTTTAAAGATGAGAAGGCATACTGGATCAAGAACCATGAACACTTATATTATAGTCCCTGTCCTGCATTACAATAAAATTTCTCGATGATTTCCAAGCCAAGTTATATATAATACAACATTGGTGTTACAAAACACCTTATTAACATAGCGTCAGTTTTCTCAGCAAGAAAAAAATTTGAATGGTTTTAATTCTTATTCATAATTTCCCATACATTTGAGGGAAAAGATATTTTTTTTTCAGTTTCTGCTTTCCTTTATTTCTATGCTTCATCTGTAATTGTTCTTACTTTTACGTATTACGTATTCTTTCCTTTGTTCTTCCATCTTTCCCTTACCTTTTTCTTAATTACACCTTATTTAATATGATAGCAACTAAACCTGCGAATGTTGTCAAATGATTTTTTTTTACCTTTCTAAGAATAATAAATGATGAGGAGAATACAAGAAAAATTAAACATAAATTTTATTGTCTCAAGTGTATACTCAGTAAAAGTCGCATAATAAGGCAGATACTGACCAAGATCTCTCAGTACAGCTATTCGTCATTTTGATAAGTAGCACCTACTCAGTAAGCACTGTTGAATTTATGAGCGAATGGATGAATGGATGGCCCACTCACCAAGATGAAGAGCAGGAAGAAACTATTCTCTATAGCTAAATAGTACAAGTTTATTATGTAATAATAGTGTGAAATAGGATTTGAATTTATTTCTAGTTTTCCCATAAGGATAACCAAGAGTAACCTCTACCTAAAAGTACTGAGTTATCATCTTTTATCACCACTAAATGCTTGTTTAGAAATTTCTTCATAGCAAAAGCGACAGTAATATAGTATCCGAAATATGTAAATAAACTAAACTAGTCTGAACTCATTTAAAATATTAGTTTGCCTCCAGAAAGATACGATGACCTAAAATGTCATCCTTATGAAGTAGACATTGTCAGAGACTCTGCCATTTATCCACTCCTAAAATTTTTACTAAGTCAATTTACCTCTTAATGCTCATGTATGTTCGAGCTTTGCAGAAAGGAATAATAGCTTCTCATCTCTTATGTCTTGCCTCCTGTCTAATCAAAGCATTTTCTAATTCAAATTGCATTAAGCGGTGCACATCAGATGAGTTCATCTCATCATTGAATGAGAAAAGCATCCCACTGAGGGCTGAGCTGAGGAATTACTTAAAGCTTTTAACCATCAAGCTGTTTTCAACCTATTTATTTTCCATGACATCAATTATCATTTTCACAAGATTGGTTTCTCAATAGTTTCTTTTCTGGTGAGGTGGCATAAAGAGGTCGGGGGAGGGGGAATGGCGAGGGTTGGGGGGGGAAGAAGTGATCTTCCTCAATTACATAAATTTCAATACCAAACCCCTGTCACATTCCCAAACAATCATTCTACCTAAATTCACTCAAAGATAATAATACAATGCAGAGTGTTCTATTATGCAAAGAAGAATGTTCAAGTTTTTCTTGCTTTGTAAGTAAAATGCGGGAGCTTTTATAGCTCAATACGTACCAAGACATTTACCATTTTAGTGTAATAATTCACTGTCTCTTTTGACCACCATTGTTCACTTGACAATTAGAGAACAAAGCTCTTAGGCTCTCTTTCTGCTTAATTCCTTGAAATTGGGCTATTTCCTAATATACATGTTTTTCCCAATTGATTGGAGTGCCATAAAATATAGTCTAAGACAATTGGGTATTTCTTGGGATTTATTAAAAATGGGAAAATTAGAGAGAATCTCAGTCCAATTTAAAATTATAACCTGAAGTTCACAAATATTCTGCCTCACATACCTGTGAGGTTTTAGCCTGAAACTGTTGGCTCATGGCCGAAGAATGACCAGACATGCCAAAATTAGGAAAGCACGAAAATGAGGTTTATTGAGGAGAGAAAGATAGGTTTATAGGGCAAGAGCAAGATACTGGTTTCCAGAGCATGGTACATATGCCACAGATGACGACCAGACCCATTGTCACAGCAAAAGCAAAAGGTCCAAGGGAGAGCGATGGGCTATGGTCTGCATCTTATTTTATAGTGCCTGGGATAGCGACCTCTCTTGTGGTTCAGAGGTCACTATGGAACCACTTTGATTCGACAGTTGGGAGTCACATAACCTGACCCTAACTACGCATGTGGGTTCTAGGTCACTTTCTGGACTTTATGGTACCCATGTGGCTTGGCTCGCAGACTAGAGAGAAAAAAGAAACAATTATTTTCAAATGCACAGATATCTAGAAAATTAAAAAAGAAACAAATTTTCAGAACTTTGTGGATTTTTTCAGTAGCAAACATGAAGAATATTATTTAAAACTACTTATAATTGATAAGGATTTTATAATTAAGAGACTGTTCCTTGCACAAATACAGAGAAAAAAATTTCTTGACAGAGTGTTACTATTATTCAAAATTGGTCGGAATATAAAGAAATATACCATTATTTCATGATTTTTCTGAGTGAATATGTAATAGTATTCAAAGCAAAAAATATATGTGTTTGAATTACACAGTCTGATAAAGTAATGCCCTAATGTAGACTTAAATAAGTTATAAGAAAAGGTGTTGAGGGTAGCTTAAAATAATTTTATATTATAGAAATATATTAAAGGTATAAGTCCAAATAAATAACAAACATTAAAAAGTCTAAGTCATAATGGTGGGCAATAAACAAAATTCATAGCAATATTAATTATCAGGTGGTTACATAGAAATCAAGATGTTAACCAGCATGTGGATTAAGAAATGCCTAACATTACATAATTTTGGTTGTAGAATTGTATGATTTATGTGCCATTCACCAGTCTTTTCTAATTTCGTGTGATGCTTTTGTTAGGTAGAGAGTGAGGGATTCCAGCTGTTCTAGTGGGTGCTGTTTCTTTGGGGAAATTGCCCCACCTGGGAAGAAGGACAACAGTGGGCCCCAGACCTCCATTTGGTCCTGCTCTACCTACCTGGGGGTGGAGGGAATACCCTATGAATTGGCCAATTATAACTTCACGGGCTAGCTGCAAAAGAATGCAGAGTACTCTTTAGCTCATAGGCCAAGCAGCACAGGTACCATAAAGTCTGGAAATTGACCTAGAACAACCTGCATGTGTAGTAATGCAACTCCCAACTGTCCAATCAAAGTGGTTCCATGGTGACATCTGAGCCACAATGGAGGGCCGAGTCCAGACACTATAGAACAAAACACAAACCATAACCAAGTCCCTCTTGTGCCCTTCGTTTTGCTCTCCCTTTGCTGCAACAGTGGGTCTGGTCATCATCTGTGGTGTATGTACTGTGCTCTGTAAACCTATGTCTTGCTCTTGCCCTATAATCCTGTCTTTTTCTCCTCAATAAACCTCATTTTCATGCTTGCCTTACTTTGGTGTGACTGGTCATTCTTTGGCCATGAGTGTGTCAAGAACCGACATTTCAGATGGAAGCCTGACACTTTCACTTTAGCTCCACGGGACTGGATTTCTTTCAATACATTTAACACACTTTCTCAACTGTTTCATAGTGGTAAATCAAGAATTTTAATGTATTGCTTTTTATCAAAGAAAAAACAGTAATAAAACATTTTTTATGAATAATTTCTCAAACAAATGTATTAATTATAATTTTAGGAAATTAAAGTTATGGGCTGTTAGTATTACATTGATCATTTAATGTCAACTAAATATTCAATTACGAGAATTGTTTGTTCTGGCTTGTGTATTTTCAAATGATATGACTATTATTGCTTCAGTGCATTGAATGTAATATATAGCTTTTGTTCTTATGGCTATTTTTTTTTTCTATGAAAATTTCAATGCTTATCCCTGGAGGAAAGGTTGACTAAAACATAAAATTAATCTAAAATATTGAACCCTGATTTTATTGTAGAATGTGAATCTGTATCTACAAAGAGGAGATACTCCGCAGGTATGATGATTTGCACAAGTAGAGAAAATGAGGTACATTGATGCATATCTGACAATTGAACAAGTGATTTAATGACTCATAATTTACTCTTCATTATGAAGTATCATTAAATGATATTATTTAGTTATTGATTGGATCACATTATATTAAAAAGAAGCACAGTAACCACTATGAAAACCAGTCAGAATGTTCCCGAACAAGCGCTGTGTAAAATTTATAAACATTGTCCATTAAGACAAAAAGCTCAAACCACAGACATAACTAAAAATTGTGATATGGGTGGGGGAAAAAAAGGATACATTACCTTTACTGCTAGTCATGTAAATGCAGTTACAATGTTGATTACAAATATGTCCACAAAGAAAGCAGAAGCAACAATATAAAATGTACCTAATTAAACAAAATATATATTAATTACGTTTTTTTTCCTTCCAAAAATTTTATTGGGGGGAAACTACAAAACATTTACAGTACAATGTTTACAGTCACAATTTGTAGTGAGCTGATTTCCCAAAATATATTACCACTCAAGTTGACTTACCTTGTTACATTCAAAAACCTACTCTGTCACAGTAGTCCAGAGAGTACATATATAGTGCTCCAACTGTACCTACGTACAACCAACACTCCATTGTAAGTGTACAATTAAATGATTTTCAATTAATTTACCGAGGTGTACAGTTAATCACATAAATCAGTTTTATAAAAAAGGTAGTTCTTTTTTTGTTTGTTTGTTTTCGCTAATGAATCAGGAACAAGAGAAAGGAAGTTCTTCCTCCAAACAAAGGAAGTTTGGAGGAAATAAAAATGAATCAGA
>CAUYRT010017467.1:0-12187 GCA_963574885.1 Lepilemur ruficaudatus | reverse complement strand
AAGACAGGGATATTAAGGGTATCCAAGTTGGTGCAGATGAGACCAAACTCTCACTCTTCGCTGATGATATGATATTATATCTAGAAAACCCCATGGATTCTTCCAAGAGACTCCTTGATTTGATCAATGAATTTGGTTAAGTCTCAGGTTATAAAATCAATATACACAAATCAGAGGCATTCATACACGCCAAAAATAGTCAAGCCGAAACTCAAATCAAAAACACAATACCTTTCACTATAGCCTGCCAAAAAATTAAATGTCTAGGAGTAAATTTAACAAATGATACGAAAGACTTATACAAGGAGAATTACGAAACACTAAAAGAAGAAACTGTAGAAGATGTAAGAAGATGGAAAAATCTGCCTTGTCCATGGATTGGTAGAATCAATATTGTCAAAATGTCAATATTACCTCAAGTGATCTACAGAATAAATGCAATCCCCATCAAAGTACCATCTTCATTCTTACAGAACTAGAAAAAATAATTCTTCACTTTGTATGGAACCAGAGAAGACCTCGTATAGCAAAAGCAATCTTAAGCAAAAAGAACAAACTGGGAGGCATCAGTCTTCCTGACTTCAAGTTGTACAATAGAAAAGATTTTGATGCTCAGAGGTGGGTGATAATGTCTAATCCTTTGAATTTCTGTTCTCAAACAGTATACATTTCCTATTCGGCATCCTGCTCTTTTTTCTTCCATTTTTTCGCTAATACATTACCCTTCTTTGCATTGGCCTTATGTAATCTATTGATATTTAGCGCAGGCAGAAAAAATGAAGTGAAAAGCTTGATACAATTGATACATTAAGACATAACAAAAGCAAATATCAATTGTCAAAAAGCTACAATGTTCATGAGAAAAAATACTATTTTATATAGTCATACAAACAAAGAAAAATGGATAAATATTCCAATAGGCAAAATATGTGAAATATATGAATATTTTTAAAAATGATAAATGGCTAGTAAGCATATGAATATCATATTTCATCTTAAAAGAAAAAAAAAACAAATACAGTGCCTTTATTCCTGTGTTGGAGAAGATTTAAAAGGGTAAAATGGGAACAGTATGAGAAAATGTAACTTTCATATACTATGCTTATAATTCATTATAAATTGGTACATTTCTGAAGTGTAATTGGGTGATATGCATCAAATCACTTTTGGGAGGCATATTTACTCTAATTCCGTTTCTAAAATTTATCTTAAGAAAATGATTCTAGTTTGTGAAACTTTATAAAGATGTTTATTAAAACAGCTTTTATAATTTAAAATTTAAGGATAATCTAGCTGTCTAACAATTTAGGATTTGTTAAAGGGATAATTCGTACGATAGAATAATGAAAATCATTAAAATGATACTTTCAAAAGATAGATTATTTTATAATACTTATGGGATAGAGAAAAATGAAACATTTCTTGAGTGAAAATATATAGTATCATTTTATACCGTTGTGCAACTTTGCACTTGGACAATTTTATAGGTAGTAAGTTTTTCTGAACACCCATTTTTTTTCCCCAAACGAATAAAGGTGATTTAATTCATAATGCAATATCCCCTAGGGATATTTTTTATTTATTCCATGCTCCTATGATAACAGTAATGTGAAATGGAATGTTTTAAAAATACTAGAGGGGATGGGATAGAGGAATCCCACTTCACAATGATATTGGAGATGTGCCTATATTCGTATCCAAATCAACATTTCTGAGGGGCTGGTATTAAGTCAATTGTTATCAATTCTCTCAAACATGTGAAGACTGGCATATTCGTAATCAAAACCTCACAATCTGCTAAATATCATGCTATCCCAGGGAAACCTATAATCTTTACATGTCCATTCACTTATCATTAATTCTTTCTCTTTGTTCATGCGCACAATGGATGTCATTAACAACAGTATTGAGTAAACAAACTTTCTGCCTTCAATAATCTTATCTATTTGTCAGTCCATCCAGTGTAACTGGTGGCTTTGACGTTTGGGTTCCTCATTCATTACTTCCTTCCTCGTCTCTGAGTTAAGTCACAAAGTTGAGAAATGGGGTTTGTACAGATTCTGAAGTGAGATTCCAGATAGAAAGCGTTGTCCATCTCTGCCTCATAATGCAATCATTAGGAGTTTATTGAAGAGGTGGGTTTTTTAGTAGAAATTTGTGAGTAGGTTTTCCACCAGCTCAACTTCCAAGGCAACGTGGGTGGGGGAATAGATGGGTGCAAGAAAATCTCTTGGAGAATGAGAGGTAGAAATAGCATTTCACAGCTACGTTTAGTGCTTGCTGAGCTGCAGGAACTTTTCGTTCTGTGCTCTGCTGTTAACACAAGGATAATGTAAAAGGGTTCTTGCAAGAACTTGACATGTGCTAAGGATTGGACTGAGGCAGTCAGTAAGGAAAGCATGAGGAGAGAAGGCAGTGAAGGTGGAAGTCTGTACTTTTACCATTCAATGGACAAGGGTGAAGGAGGGTAGACAGGCTTAAAAAGCTAGACAGTTGTGAGTCACCCAAAAGATTGCACAAGAGGCCTGAGGGGATGAGGGGATCTAGTCACCAGCTACAGGTAAGTCCTAGGAAGCAACCAGCTGCAACAGGGAGCTGACTGAACAACAGGGAGCCACTCTCCAACCCACAAGGTCGTGAAGAACACTTCCAGAGCTGTGGTCCCCAGCCCCTGGGCTGTGGACAGGTACCAGTCCCTGGCCTGTTAGGCACTGGGCTGCCAGAGTCCCCCCAGCCCCATATCCATGGAAAAATTGTCTTCCATGAAACCAATCTCTGGTTCCAAAAAGGTTGGGGACTGCTGCTCTAGAGCACCTTCCATGACGGGATGTTTTATAGTCAAGAATCACTGCAAATACTCACCAGCTAAGTAAACAGACCTGTAACTCTCCCCCTCTAGTCTCTCCTCCCGTTAGCCTGACCCTAAGAAGAAAGGAGAGGTGGACAGTTAAATACAGACCTTTTATACTGCTGGCCATTGAGACGCTACCTGTTTCAGACTTGAAGGGCAGAGAAAATCTTTCATTTTGTTGTGAGATTAAAATTTTTATTTAGATTAGATTGAATTTATCAATACCCTGAAAATGAAACTGACCTAAGATTCTTCTAAGACGTGAAAATCACTACAAGTCCTATGGGATCAGCCTGCATTGTGTCTATAGCAAGAGAAGGAGATCTAATAACTCATGTTTGAAAATATTTGTGAGACGGAAAAAAAGGCTGTTTCTTGACTGCACCCTAATGAGTTCAGCTGACTCAAAAACAGCTTTATACATACATCGAATATGGGGTTATTCATTTGCAAATATGCTTTATATAAATTTTCTTGCTTTTAAAGTACAGTATGCTGAAAACCTCCAAATAGATGACATACGACAGAATGCAAAATAAGGTATTTCCTGTCAAATATAACTTTCAGGAACTTCAAACACATTAATCCATCAACAAACAGGCATTTCACATTTATTCATTCATTCAAATATATATCGAGCACTCCAAATCGGCACAAGGGCTATAAATATGGGCATGGAAGTCTTACATTTTATGTTTCATATAAACCTTAATGTAAAAAAAAAGAACATGATCAAGCATTTTCCCTGTGTTAATCATTGTAGTAGTTGTTTAGTCAGGTAAAGATTATTAAAATGCTCTTTCTCACCTCCCTCTAATGGAGTGAGGTGGAGAAATTGGACTTCACTGTAAAAGAGGATTCTCTAAGAGAGATACAGATAAAAGTACCATGGATTGCAAAAGGAAGAATCACATGAAAATGGAAGGCATTTCACACGCAGGGAATTAAGATAATGTTAGGTTAATATCACCGTACTGAACTGAGGATTGGGATTTAATAATCTAATTTCCAGATTTACCCCAGCCTGATATTTCCTACACTCCAGCAAGAGTAGTAGCTCAGTACCTAAGGGCTCTGCGGTACGCTACTGCATCATTACAACTTCATAACAACCCTGTTAGGACATACTGTCCCCTTTACAGAAAAGAAGTTAGGACCATGTCCCTTTTGCTCCTTTCTCCACTCTACAGAAGCTTTGATCACACATTCTCTCTACTCCCATTCCCTTCAATCTGGCGCATGCCTCTTTCAACGTTAGGTTCAAGTGCCATCGTGGCGGGAAGGAGAGAGGATCTAAAGACAGAAGTCTGAGATTTGTGTCCTGGGTCTGCTACTTATTCGTCATGTTAGTGACTTAACATCTGAGACTCGTTTCACTTTTCGTAGGAACTTCTGTAATGGTTGTTGTAAATACATAGTATAGTTTTTGAGCATACTGCGTAGGTTAGAACATACATGTGCTACACATGTAAACTGCTTTTTCTTCTATGCCTTTTCCATATCTATGACATTTGAATTATTCTACAACACTCAGAATTAAATTGGTCACCACTCTGTTTTTCAGACAGCACATTGTATCAGGGTATATTTTAGCAATTCTCACTATTGTATTAGAGTTTTAATATTTTTCTCCCCACTAGATAATGGATTCATAAGGAGGAAGGCTTGTTCTTACGCAACACAGCATGGTTTATGGTGGACACATGGGAATTATTTAAGGAGAGTACTTGAGGTTAGAGCAATCAAGCTAAGATTATTTCAATTATACTCATTAATTAGAGGTCCAGAAATACATATGAATATAAAAATTAACAATAATTTACAAGTAATAGTGATGCTGGAATAGGTATTAACCTGTTTACAGGGATGTTTAAGCTTAGGAAAATGGGTAAGCATTGAGCCAGTATTAAATGGTATGATCCAATCTTGTAAACAACTGAGATTAAAGGTCTATATTAAAAAAGCATTCTTACCTGTCTTCCCATATATCAGGCGACTATTTCTCTTAGGGGATTGACTGACCTTGGTAGTTTAACTGGATCACCTCTGTGATGCTTTTTTATTTAAAGAAGCGCCTTTGCTCCATTTCATAGGATGTTGAAGATAAAGTTATACATATGAAAAGCTTGGAGATTGTTTCAGAAACGTCTTCTAATTTTCTATTCTATGCCCTTTTCACATCCATGACACTTGAGTTATTGGTTTAATTTGTGTTTCCTTGAGGACAGTGGCCCATGGGTGATCCTGGCAGAGGAAATTAGTTTTCTGCATGGGTTGTCCCTGGGCTTGGTGACACTACTGAGTTAGGTACCAATCCCACACTGCTGGGCATCTGTCCCAGTATAGGAAGACCTGTGCTTCTCTTGGGGATAAATTTCGCCAGCAGTCTTTTCAGTGAAGAATGCTGTCCCTAACCATCCCTATTGAAACACGTTGTCCAGAAGGCTGCCGTTCTTATTCCCTTGCTCACTGCCAAGGTAGCTGTCACTGCCAGTATCCACCATGGCAGCTACTCCCAGTGATTCTCGCAGACTAATCACCCCCAACGAGAGCTACTCACCTCATTGTGGACAGGTTTAGCCTCCTGCAACACCACTGCCCCTCCAAATCTGCTACGCTAGGTTGGGAGTTTCATCTCATGCCATTGGTCTCATTGACTTTATTCTTATTTATGTCGTCCTGGTTAATGTCTGCTTCTTGATCCTTCAAACTCAGCGGTGTTCCTGGGGTCCAGAGTCATCCCCAGTATTTCTGGTGAGGACTGGTGATGCAGGACTCAGCCTGGGTCTGCTATATCTGCACTAAAGCCAGTGGCTATCTCACAGAATTTCTGGAACTTTGATGACTCTCTGAACCTGTTTCCAAGACAGATTCAAATGTCCTTCTTATCTTTTTACAGAATTGGTGAGGAGCGTGTGGCAGAGGATCATAAGTTCCGTCCTCAAGCTCCCATCTCTTTCCCATAAATAAGTGTTGGCATTTGAAAAACTGAACACTCTTGGTGGCACTTCATGTTTTTTTTCAGTGTGCTGGGAAAGATTGTCTTTAATAGCATCTACCAGCTCTGCACACTAACTGCAGCAGAATAGCTGTTCCATGGTTTTAGGACTCCTTGTTCCTTCCCATGTCCCTTAATAGGCTAAATGAGTCTTCACTTGTATTTTCAACACTGAAAAACTCACCTGGACCTTCCCATCCCCGGACTTACAATAAACATCATCAGCTTGTTTTGCGCACTTTGTTCTCGTGTATAATATTCTGAATAAGCCCTTCAAGATTCTGTCAAAGGTACTTACTTTCAATTTCTTATTACTTCAGAAAAATGTATCAGAAAGGAATTTTTTCTTTTAAGTTGTTGATACAAATAAAAAGGAAGCTTAAAGAATATCTTTGAAGGCATCTCTGGCTGCTTAACAATAGAAGCTATCGTCACATATACGGAGACTCTACACGGATGAAAGATTTTTTTTTTTTAACCATGAAAGGTACTTTTTTATGTAGAAAAAAGTCTTCTCTAATTTCTCTTGGCCTTATCTCTTGGCAGTGCTTTTAGAAGAATTAGTGAGCTATGGTCTGGAAATCACTTGTGCTCCTTAGAGAGGTGCTATGCAAATTTAAGGTAACAGTATAAGGAACCATCCTATTGAGTCAAGTAATTATTTGGAGGACTGGGAAACTCAACTCTAACCCACAGTGCTTGAAATATTTGTTGAAATTTTGAGATGATTGATGTCCACTTTCAAATGAGAATTGTCACTGTTGTCAGTAGCCTCAGAAAGTCATCAAATAATATTCATTGTGCTGACTTAAGCGTCTTATATACCCAATCATAGTTATTTTCCCACATGAGAAAATACAAAATAGCTTGCTTTAGGCAGTACTGAAGCATTTCCAGGGAGAGCTTTTATTTTCTTTTACAATTCGCAGAGGTGTTTTACTACAATGCACAGTTCACAGCCCACTTAACCAGCTTTTCAGTGTCATAAACCTAAGGTTACCTTGGGTTAATTTTCTTGTGTCCACCTGATCTGCCAGCTTGTTTTTTTTTTTTTTTCTTCTTGAAAACTGACAGCAAGATAACTGATTACAACCAACTGTAAGGCTCCTTTTTTGAATGCATGACCTTTTCTGGAATCAGGTTAGAAATTCAGAGGACACAAAGAAATCACTGCAAACTAATAAAGAAAAAGACTTTAATACCCACTGACCAGTCGAGCAAATTGTCATGTTCACTTGCTCCTAGAAATCATTTGCAATGGATATTCTTTAAATTACAGAGAAAATTAACAACCGCACAAGAACCAAATTAAGAAGTCCAGTGTAATGAGCTGGGAAGGTCTTTATGAATGGTATGGCCCACCTGAGGAGCGACAATTTTACATTGAATTACTGTGGTGTATAATTTATAATCCTTTCTCTCTTCTTTCAAAGCATGCCACAGTGGTAGGGTTGCCAATTGAGGGAGTTAAATGCCGGGAAAAGACTCTGCTTAAGAAAATTTTATCACATCTCTGTAAAACAGACAAAGGCACTGTAACAATTAGCAATGGCTTTTCCTTTCCTCTGAGAAGAAGACTTGTGTTTTTAGCAGGACTTTTTACCTAGAGCTCCACGTCTGTGGCTCTGATTACTTCTTTGGGGCAGTCTTTGGGTCTGGTAAGAAAGAGAGAAGGAACTAAATAGAGAGCGTTTCTTACCTTCTCCTTCACTTACATGTACTGGACAGTAAGGTATCATTCTTCATGGTCAAACACATTATCATTGGGACAAATTCTGAATCTCGATGTAGTAGGGGAGCCAGAAAACAATGCAGAAGAAGAAGTAATACCTATTAGTGTTGAGGGGCATGATCTGTAGGATTAGATTGGATCTGTGGGATTCCCAGTGGGAAATGGATTCCCATTGGGAAAGCCAATGTGGCTGATAGGCACAGGTCTATATCTGGAGGTCTAAAGTATTCTCACTACAGTGGGGAATCTTAGGGAACCAAGTTTGGCTGATTTTCTAGAAGAGTTTGAATATTTCTGGCATGCATTTTTTTTTCGTTATTGAAGTATACTTTACATATCATGCCTTTACTCCATTTTAAATGTACAATTAAATGATTTTTAGTCAATTTACCAAGATGTACAGTTAATCACATAAATCAGTTTTAGAGGAATTCCTTCCCCCTATTGAGACCCCTAATTCCGCTCCCCAACTACTTTTCAAGCATGTCCCACCCCTCCACAGTGGGACAATGTAGTGCCCACCACATTGCTCAGACGTGGGTTTACCCCCCAGCCCCCAAATCCCTAGTGAACACCACCACCATTTGAGCACCATAGTGTTAATCAGTCAGTACCAATTTGATGGCGAGTACATGTGGGGTCCATTCTTCTGGTCTTGTGTCACCTCACTTTGAATAATGGGCTTAAGCTTAATCCAGGATAATATAAGTGGTGCTAGCGAAATCAGAGCATTTTAATAGAGCAAGAAGGGACCCTAGTGATCACCTTCTCTAACCTCTTCCTTTTACAGATAAAAAAACTAATTTTTAGATTTTGATTTCTTCCCAGTAACTACTAATTGCAATATTATCTCCATGCAATTGCTTGCAGAAATATTATATTATTCAATAAAGTGATGTGAAAAGTATGTATTATTCAATAGTATTACCACTCCTAAATTCAGAAATTCCAATCCTAGGAGCTCAACATAATCTCAAAGTGGTGCCAAGATCCTTGCCAGGAGGTACTTCCAACTAAGAGCCAGAAGTGGGTTTAGGTAAGGAGTGATGTTAGTAGTGTATCATCGGAGTTTCCCTATCCTCCATCGGACCTACCTATGCACCACCCAGGGTGCATACTATTTAGCAAACATGCCTGTCATTCTGACTTATAATGACCTGATAAGCAAAGAGCTGCTGACAACATGAACTTGAGATTATCCTTAGAGCATAATGCATCCCCCAGTCACTGCAGTGTTTGAATTGAGGACACATTTTAACATCCAGCTGCATCTGCAGACTCTGCTGTGCTAAACACAGGCCCTGGGGTTCAGAGAAGTCTCTGACTGCATTGGATAATTTTAAACAAGTTGTTCCTTCTGTGTCCTATCTTATTAATTTTTCCAACAAAAGTATTCAAGCAAACTCCACAAAAAACGATCTTTTGTTTTCATCCACTGAGTCCTGCTCTATGCCATCTTCACAATCTCATTTGGTGTCAGCTCTGCCTTTCCAGTTGCTTGGGCCAAAAACTTTTGGGGATCATCTTAACTCCCAATTCATCAAAATCCTATTGGCTCTGCACTAGTTTGGATGTTTGTCCCCCAAATCTCACGTTGAAATGTGATCCCCAATGTTGGAGGTGGGGCCCAATGGGATGTGTTGGGCAATGGGGATAGATCCCTCATGAATAGATTAATACCCTCTCTGTGGAGGCAAGGGGGGGGAGTTAGTGAATTTTCACTCCAATAGTTCTCACAAGAGCTGGTTGTTAAAAAGAGACTGGCACCTTGTCCCCTCTCTCTTGTGTCCTCTTTCACCATGTGATCTCTGCACACACCAGCTCCTGTTTGCCTTCCACCATGAGTGGAAGCAGCCTGAAGCCCTCCCCAGAAGCAGATGCTGGCACCATGCTTTTGGTACAGCCTGCAGAATCATGAGCCAAATAAACCCTTTTTTTTTTTTATAATTACCCAGCCTTGGGTATTCCTTTATAGCAACACAAATGGACTAAGACAAGTTCCTTCTTCAAAATATATCTAGAATCAGTAACTGATGAAATAAGTAGAAAGAAAATCAGTAAAGATATAGATACTATGAAGAATACCATCAACCAAATTGACCTATTCAAAATGTATAGAACACTCCATCCAACAATAGCAGAATAAACATTCTTCTCAAGTCCACATGAATCATACATTATGCTTGACCATATGCTGGGCCATAAAACAAGTCTCAATGAATTTCAAAGGATCAAAATCATACAGAGGCTTTTTTATGACCACAGTGGAATTAAATGAGAAATAATCCTTTAATCAGGAAAAAATCATGAACAACACTATCTTAGTCTTCTGAAGCTTCCATAACAAAATGCCACATACTGCGTGGCTTAAACAAGAGAAATTTATTTTCTCACAGTTGTAGAGGCTGAGCAGTCCAAGATCGGGGTGCCAGCATGGTTGGTTTCTAATGGGGGCTCTCTTCATGGCTTTCAGATGGTCGCCTTCTCTTTGTGTCCTCAAATGGTGGAGAAAGAGAACTCTGGTGTCTCTATTCTTATTAGGGCACAGCCATATCAGATCAGGGTCCCACCGTTTATTGTCAAATTTAACTTTAATTACCTCCTAAATGCCCTATCTCAAAACCACTCACCAAAGTTCAACCAGTAGGCACCGGTTCTGCGGTTACAACTGCAGCCCTGACCAACAATTTCACTGCAATCTCATGAAAGACTCTGAGCCAGAACCACCTGACTAGGCTACTCCCAAATTCCTGACCCCCATGAACAACAAATGTTTGTTGTTGTGCTAGCCGCTAGATTTGGGGGTAATTTGTTATGCAGCAACAGATGACTAATAAAAATAGGCAAGACGGACTTCATATTAGCACTCTTCATAATAGCCACATAGAGGAAACAGCCCAAGTCTTTGTGAACAATAGAATGGGTAAATAAATTGTGTATTCATTAAGTGGAACACTGCTCAACAAAGACATAGAATGTACTGAAGCACTTGACAACATGGATGACTGCCACAGACATACTATCGAGTTAAAGAAGTCACACACACAGGAGTACTTCCTGGATGATTCCATTCCTCTAAAAGAAAAACAGGCAAAAGTTAATCGAATCAGGACGGGGGTTACCCGAGGGTGGAGGTATTGACTGGGAGAGGACACTGGGGGTGCCTTGGGGGTTCTGGTTGTGTTCTATCTCTTGATCTGTGTGCTGGTCACATGAGCATTTTGATGTTGTTAAACTTCATGGAGCTTAACAACTTGAGATATGTGTGCTTTGCTGTATGTGTTTTGTATGGTTAAAATAAGGAGATGATCAAAGCATGATGTCACTAATCACACGGTTTATTTCCATACAAAGACACTCTTTTTCCCCCACAATGCTGAAAGGGGGAGAATCATGAGAACAAGTCTCACAGGAGACACACTCTGTAGACCAGGCACATGAACCCCATAGTAAGTGAGTTCCAGTGTTGTCTAGAGTCTCCAAGTATTAAAGTCTAGTTTCTCCATCAGGAGGGATATAAAGTCTAATTGAGGTTTGAGGCATACCTTTCTAGGAGAGGTTCTTGGGAGAGACCATTTGACCCACACAGTGGAGATGCACGATGGCACTCAAGGTCCCTCAAAGCCAGAGAGTAGCACAGTGCTGCAGTCCTGGTGGCCGAGGCTTCAGAGAATCTCCCCAGGGGAAGCACAGGGTAGCCCTGCCACAGCCTAAGCTCCCAATGTGTGTGTCAGAATCCTGGGTTTATGTGTGTCTTGGAGTCCAGCAGTTGAGCCCTACCTACAACTCACGTCTGTGGTCTGATAAGGTGTGATGTAACATTCTTGTGAGAGGGGGATTACATTCCACGTTCCTAAGTCACTCACGCAGTAAGTATTTGGAATCCTTTTTTCTCCCGTTTTTAAATTTGTTTTTTTTATTTTAGAATGTTCCAGGGGCACAAACGCTTTGGTTACATACATTGGCTTTGCACCACCCAACTCAAAGCTACAAATGCGCCCAACCCCCAGACATCGCCCACCCATACACTCTTCCCCCTCCCACCTGCCGCAAGCCCTATGAATGTTACTCCCATATTCACACATTACTGTTGACCAATTTCATGGCGAGTACCCGTGGTGCTTGTTTTTCCATTCTTGGGATACTTCACTTTGAACAATGGGCTCCAGCTCCACCCAGCATAGTACAAGGGGTATTAATTCATCATTTTTTATGGCTGAGTAGTACTCCATGGAATCACTTTAAAGCTACATAAAAGTAAGTCATTTTGCAGTAATAATATTATGTAAACTTAATAAAGGGAGAATACTGCTCAGTAGAGGCGAGCGTGGTGAGAGAAAACAACTTCTGGTTGTCAGCAGTCTCTGCTCACTGGTATAGAGAGAAAGACGCTTCCCAGAAAGACAGCTGCGTAATGATTGCATGCTGGGAACATCCTCAATTGGCATCAACGCCTGAGTAAGCATGAAATAATATACTGTCATTCTCCAAGAGTTATCTGTCTTCTGCAAAAGACATGTGGGGTGTTGTATGGGTATTAACTTCCCCGTATGTTTAGGAGCTTCGATGGTGGCATTGATCTCTGTGATTCTCCCAGGCAAGCATT
>CAUYRT010017464.1:0-29577 GCA_963574885.1 Lepilemur ruficaudatus | reverse complement strand
AGGTCAGGAGTTTGAAACCAGCCTGAGCAAGAGTGAGACCCTGTCTCTACTAATAAAAGAAAGAAATTAATTGGCCAACTAAATATATATAGAAAAAAAATTAGCTGGGCATGGTGGCACATGCCTGTAGTCCCAGCTACTTGGGAGGCTGAGGCAGAAGGATCACTTGAACCCAGGAGTTTGAGGTTGCTGTGAGCCAGGCTGACGCCACGGCACTCTAGCCCAGGCAACACAGTGAGACTCTGTCTAAATAAAAGAAAAAAAAAATACATCTTATAAAGCTATAGCTGCCATAGACAGTGATTCCTCTGATGGATTTGGATGAAGGAAATTGAAAACCTTTGTAAAGGATTCACCATTCTTGATGCATTAAGAATATTTGATTCATGCAAGGATGTCAAAATATCAACTTTAATAAGAGTTTGGAAAAAATTGATACCAACCCTCATGGATAACTTTGATCAAGACTTCTGTGGAGGAAGTCCCTGTAGATGTGGTGGAAATAGCAAGAGAACTAGAATTATAAATAGAAGTTGATCCTGAAGATGTGACTGGATTGCTACAATCTGATGATAAAACTTGAATGGATGAGGAGTTGCTTCTTATGGCTGAGCAAAGAAAGCGGTTTCTTGAGATGGGATCCAATACTGATGAAAATGCTATAAACATTGTTGAAATGACAATAAAAGATTTACAATATTCTATAAACTGTTGATAAAGCAGCATCAGGGTTTTAGAAGATTGACTTTAATTTTGAAAAAATTCGACTGTGAGTAAAATGCTACCAAACAACATCTCATGCTACAGAGAAATATTTCATGAAAGGAAGAGTCAATTAATGTGGCAAACTTCATTCTCTTATTTAAGAAATTGCCACAGCCTCCCCAACCTTCACCAACCACCACACCACCCTAATCAGTCAGCAGCCATCAACCTCGAGGCAAGACCCTCCACCAGCAAAAAGATTACAACTCGCTGAAGGCTCAAATGATCATTAGCATTTTTAGTAATAAAATATTTTTAATTAAGGTATGTACTTTTTATATATAATGTTACTATACATTTAATTGACTACAGAATAATGTAAACATAACTTTCCTATGCACTGGGAAAGCAAAAACTCAGTGTGACTCACTTTATTGTCATGGTTTGAAACCAAACCTGCAATATCTCCAAGGTACGCTTGTATGTATTTTAAAATCATAATTTTGAACAATTTTCCTAAGACTACCATGTGGACTATATAATATCGTATGTAATTATATCACTACTTCAGATAAAATGTGGGTTTTTATGAAAATATTGTGTTATAAGACTCTGTGATTCCAGTGACTTGAGTACTCTTTACCTACTTGTCTACACAGACGGATTCTGTAGGAGTAAATTAAAGCAATATGCCAAATTTTCTTTGGAGATACATATACATTTATAACTATCATGCATTTGAATTCTAATTTTTCATCCTATAAATTAATATTATTCTAAAAATATCTTTGGATCCGATTATTTGACTGTTCTCATAAGAATTTTTTCTATAAAAATCTCTCATTAAACTCTAGGACACATCAGGCAGGCAGTTTTTCAATCTGTTTTTTCTCAATGAGTACAGAAAGAAGTAATTTGGGCAGTGTAAAACTTAAGGGCAAGTTTAAAAATAAAAAAACAAAAACAAAAGCTTGATTCCTAAAACAGCAAAATAAATTCTTGCAGTAACACGTTGTTGACACCAGGTGTCACAGTCGACCGGATGTAAAGCTCGGGGCTCCCCAGCTAGCAAGGCCAGGTAACAGCACCCTTCATGATGTAGCAGAAGGTGTTTCAAATAGCAAACCTCTGGTTATTTTAAAAGATCTTATAAAATCCTAAAAAAAATTTTGACAACAAAATTATTTTAATTTGAAAAACAAAACATTCTAAACCTTGTCAGTACTAACTCTGATAATCTCTTTCAAATCCATCCCCTCTCCTTCCATTCTCTCACTGGTTTGTTCTTGGATCATGGGCTAGGGCAGCATAGCTCAGTGGTTGAGGACACGGACTCTTAAATCCCTGCTCTGAAATCTATTACCTTTGTGGCCACAGGCAAAATTATTAGACCAGGACTAGCTTTGTGATGACCAATACAAAACAAAAATGAAGGCCCTTTGTTTAATAATTAAGAATTTTGAGATAGCAACAGCAGAGCATTAAAGCAAATGCCAGGCCCTATGCAACTGAACGGGTCACACGTCCAAGAACCTGGCTCGTAAGTAACTTCTCCAAGCCTTCTCCATTTTCCTCTAGGTAAAATGAAGATAATGATAGTTCCTGCCTCATGGATTTGTGAAGATTAAGCAGAAAAATGAACATAAAACATTTATCACAGTGCTTGGCACATAGTGAGCTCTCAATAAATGGGAGCTGTTGTTTCTATGTCCTTCATTAGGCTTCTATGCCTCTCCTCTCCTGTGCCAATCCACTGTACACCCTAATGCCAGAGCAATCTTCTTTAGCACAGTTCTCATTATGCCCCTTCCCTGTTTCTACAAAAAGCAAATCTTCATTGCTTACAGAACAAAAATCCCAATCTAACTCAAATCTAGTTTTCCAGCTTCATCTCCCATCACCTGTCTGGCTCCCTGGTCTCCCTCTGAGCTCAGTCTTATCTTCCCGTGCCTTTGCTTACCTGTTCCTTTTGCTGAAAATACCCTCTCCCCAGGGATGGAGGGAATATACAGTAAGCTAAGTTACAGATCTCCCTTAGCATTGCTTACAATCTAGAGTGGGAAACAGAGCATTACGCAAGAGGTTTAGCAACAATGAAAAATGGTAGTGGTCAAGGGAAAAAGTGTCATAGAAGTTCAGAAAGGCAAAAGTCATGACCAAAATGGCACTTTAGAAAAGATCATTTCATAGTTTTTAATGGTTGACTGTATTATACACATAGATTATAAGTTATATGTATCAAAACCCATAGTTCCATGGATTCTTTTTCAAAAATATAATTCATACTTTTAAGTTATTAGATGCTAAACTTGAAAGAGAGGGCAATGTGTTCTTTTTTTTTGGAGTACTGTGTTATTTTTTTTTAGGTTCACAGCAAAATGGAACAAAAAGTACCTGGAGTTCCCTATACCCTCTACACATCCCCCCTCAACACACACAACCACCCCCACTATTGACATTCTGCCCCACAGTGGTACATTTATTGCAATCAATGAACCTACATTGACACAGCATTGTCAACTGAAGTCCATAGCTTACATTACCCTTCACTCTTGGTGTTGTACATTCCACAGGTTCTAACAAATGTACAATGACGTGTACCTACTATTATGGTATCATACAAAATAGTTTCACTACCCCAAGAATCCTCTGTGCTCTGCCTATTCATCCCTCCTTCCCCACACCCTCTGGAAAACACTGATCATTTTACTGTCTCCATAGTTTTACTTTTTCCAGAATGTCATAGTATTGGAATCATATAGTATGTAGCTTTTTCAAATTAACTTTTTTCACTTTTATGCATCATTCAAGTTTCCTCCATGTCTTTTCATGGCGCAATGTGTTTCTTAAATAAAATAAAATATTTTAGAATGTAATTCATATTTAATTACAAAGCAGAATAATTAGATGATTTCTCTTTTTTACTTTAAAATGTACTTTAAATTTAATGGAGACTTTTATCAGCAATTATTACGCTGAGGACCTTTCTGTAGGATAATTTGCCCATATATACTAATTGTCAGAATTGGCAGAAATGGTATATTCCTAAAAGCTCTCTTTGAATTTTAGAGACAAGCAGTATCGTTTAAAACATCTAATTTTCTTTTAATTGAGAAATTCAGTTTGCCTTTTTAAAAAAGTCTGTTGTGGATAACTGCTGAATTTTTGAAAAGTCTGTTTTATAATCATCATCTTTTCATACTCTCACCTCCAGGATCTGACAGTATAGTCAGCCCTTACCCATCTTTCTCCTTTGGGGGAATTGCTACCACAAGCACGCCATGGTCTACTTTTCATGTTCTCTAAACAACACAACAGAAACACTCTGTAACCATTATCATGTTGCTCAGATTCATCTATTACCATGGGCTGTAAAAGACAGGCATGATTTAAGCAGCTGAGAGAGAAGGGAAAGGTTGAGGTATTAAGGGAAAGAAATAAAGAATGAGCAAAAGCTGGGATGAAACCAATGATCAAGTTCATTCTTGGGGTGTCATAAGTGTGTTTTATTCTGCAAATGTATGATACTTTATGTCAGGAGGTTAGAAAACTTCATCACATGTACACTATTTATTTAATAAACACACGCAAAGTATGGCATTATTCGGAAACATTATCCTGATATTCTAACCAGAGTGTCTGTGCTTATACAATTTGGGAGGTCCTCTTTAGAAAGCATTCCACTGACAAATACAAAATTAAGTGAACCTGCAAGTGAAGGGCTTTATGTTAAACTCACTTGTTTCTAACCATTGAGAGACTGAACTGAAAAACAGCCTTCAGGCAGCCTGACACTTCGCCTCTCTCAGGTGTCTGAGAGTGCTTCTTGGCTCCTGATCTAAACTTCTCCATAGAGAACCAGTTAATCTCGGTTGAATTGCCATGAGAGCAAGTGGCAAACTTAAATCTATTCTTTTTAAACAAGATTCTTTCATGTCCTGCTTGCCACATATTTCTATCTACAACTTACGCACCTTTATTTTGTTTACTGCCTTATTCTAGGCAGTTTTTCTAACATTCTTTTTCATTCACTAACCATAGCATGAAATTTACACATTAGTGAAAGGTACATACAAATAAAGTATCATTTTCTACACCCCTTACCCTTCCCCAGCAATTTATGAAATGATTAATGTTCTCACAAGAACAATATGTTTGTTCATTCAATACGCTGTTATGTGCAATACTGTGCAAGGTACTCAGGACACTAAGATGCATCAGAAATCATTTCTGCCCACAAGGCACTCACATTCCAGTGTGGGAGAGAACTGACAAACAAATGACTGCAACCATCCCCGATAGGCTGTAATAAAACTATATACAACTTGCCATCAGAATCTACCTTCAAGAACAACTAGTAGCAACATATAAGAGAAACCCTAGGGGGTGACTAGCACACACAGCACGTAGACAAGGAAGGTTAGGGCCAAGGGTTCTAACCAAGGGATTTATAGTTCCAATGCAGGGGTTCAAAGAATTTGGATGGGAAAGTAATTTCATCTTTATTTTCACTAACCTCCAGTTTGAATGTTAGCATTGCCTTCCATTATAAATTCAGGCCACAAACTGGAGTAGTATGAGCAATACTTGCAACTTGTCACTAGTAGAAACACAGTTATATTCAACTCAGTTGGTTCAGATCCTTGAAATATTTACACTCATCACTACTTTGAATTCTAGTAGTTATTAGGTCCACTGTGAGACCTTATTATTTTGTGCATTGATAAAGAAATATAAGACAAACTTGTTTTCCTAGTATTTTGATAACTGTGTATTAATAGAATGGGGTTTCTTTGTAATATCTATGTGGATGCATTTATATACATTATTCTAAGAAAGGCTCTAGAGACTTCACTAGACTAAGAATCTATTGCAAAATAAATAAATAAATAAGGTCAGGAACCCCTACTCTAGGCAGAAGGAACAGAATATACAAAGATACAACACTGTCAGAGAGGAGGACTTATTCAGATCTGAATCCCCAGTACTGTCTTTTCTTTCTCCTGACTCTCACTTCTGTCCACCTCTGTACTCTTCCTCTCTTACTGTCACTCTCCTAGTTTGGGACACCAGTCTGGCCTTCCTCCAATCCATTTTCCACACTTTCCCCAGAATGCTCTATGTAAAATGCCAAGATGATTGTGCTGCTGCCATGCACGCTACAGGAGAGCAGGACTGGCTTAGCCTCCATCTTACCTCTCCCTGCAGTCACCGAGGCCCCTCTATGGAGCCCTTGGGATCCCTGCAATGCAATCAGAAAGCCCCTGGCCTGAAAGAGCAAGTGTGGCACTCAGTATCCTCCATGGGGCCGTTCTATGCCTCTCCATCTTCATCACCTGCTCTGTGCCTCCTGAGCTCTGTGCCTACAGCCAGACTGAACCACTTTTCACTGTTTGAAAAGGTCATGCCCTCCTTTGTCTCCAACAGATAAAATATTTCCTGCTAGGGATACTACCTCTCACCATTCCCTTTTCCAGATTAACTCCTACTTATCTGTTAGGTGTCAGTTTAGAGGGCTCCTCCTGTGGGAAGACCTCTCTACTACCCCCAAGAATGGCCTAAGTATACAAGCCCCCATGTGCTGCCTTGACAGTATTTACCTTCATTTGGTAACAGACTTTTACTGATCTGTGTTCTGCAAAATGTCCTGTTCTCTTCTCTTTTGGGCACTCAGCCTTTGCTCATGTTTAATTCCCCATGTGGTGACTGACACATAGCTATACACTGGTGAGATGGATGAAGCCAGAATTATTGTCTGGGCTTGTATCAAGAAAAGGATTGGAAACCAAGGTAAGGAATTTGAACTTTATTCTCTACACTTCTAGGTTTTTCAAACTATTATTAAATAGTTTTAATCTATTACTGGATTGTGAGATCAATTTGGTAGTTTGCAATAATTTCTTACATGTGATAGAATTTTGTGGAACAGAATAGAATAAAATAAAATGGGAAATATCAGAGTGTATCATAAATAGCAAGAGTAAGTTTGTTTCATAAAACTTTAACTTTAGTTATGCATATTATGCATACACATGCATATCCTGAGTAAATATGCGTATATTGAATCCTGATGTAGAATTTATTTCTTCCAGTAGGTCCTGTTAAAAAGGTTCTAAGGCATTGCTGTAACTACAGGGTTCTAAGGCATTGCTGTAACTACACCTACATAGAAGGGTGTCGATTAAGGATGTGATGTGCTCACGTGTGTGGTTTTGGAAGTTTCCTCAGACCATAGCATAAAGGGTATTTTGACCAGAAGTGTCTTTGGAGGCAATGGGAGCAGCTGAAAAGCTACGATAGCCAACTGGGAAATGATGAGAAAGGTAAGAGAGGTGGGATGGAAAGGAGAAATATTCAAGAGGCATAATCAGTGGACCTTACTGACTAACTGGGTTGGGGGAATAGGTTTGTAAAGGGGACCAAGATTTTTAGTGTTCATGCCATTAACCAAGACCAAGATATTAAAAAGAAGCTTACCTACTGACACACCAAATGCCTGTGAGAATGTGGAGCAACAGAAAGTCTCATTCATTGCTGGCAGGAATGCAAAATAGTACAGCCACTTTGAAGGACAGTTTGGCAGATTCTTACAAAAAGTAAACACAATCTTCCCATATGATCCAGCAATCACGCTCCTTGGTATTTACACAAAGGAGTTGAAAACCTGTGTCCACATGAATATTTGTAGCAACTTTATTCATAAATACCAAAACTGAAAGCAACCAAGACATCCTTCAGTAGGTGAATGGGATATATTTAGACAATAAACTATTATTCAGCACTAAAAAGAAAAGAGCCACAAAGTCATGAAAAGAGCATTTAAGGAAACTAAAATTCACATTACTAAGTGAAAAAAGCCTGTCTGAAAAGGCTACATACTGTATGATCCCAACTATATGACATTCTGGAGAAGGCAAAACTACAAAGATAGTAACAAGATCTTGGTTGTCAGGGTTTGGGAGGAGAAAGGGATGAACAGTCAGAGCACGGAGGATTCTTAGGGCAGTGAAACTACTCTGTATGATACTAGAATGGTAAATATATGTCATTATAAATTTGTCCAAACCTATGGATTGTACAACACAAAGAATGAACCCTTATGTAAACTATGAATACTGGATGATAATGATGTATAAATGTAGGTTCATCGATTGTAACAAATACACCACTCTGGTGGGCAATGTTAATGGGGGAGGCTGTGCATTTGTGGGGGCAGAGGACATGGGAAATCTCTGTACCTTCTGTTCAAATTCGCTGTGAACCTAAAACTGCTGTAAAAAATAAAGTCTGTTAAAAAGGGGGGATGAGATTACCTGTGAAGTATTCTTATGGAATTTTATGGTAACATCTAAAGAGATCTAGAGTTTGAGAAAGAAATCTAGACTGCAGGCATTGTCATGGGGAGTCATTTATCACTTGCATTAGTCTGGGCCCTCCCAGATGTGGAAGCCAAGATGGGATTAAACTTGCAAAGATGTTATCAGGAGAAATCCCTGTGATAGAAAGTGGGAGGGAGACAGAAGGGGCTGGAAGAGCCAACAGTCAGCGGAATGAAAAAGGCAAAGTATTCACAGCTAATGGGTGCGGTACACGCGGTATGGGAGGGACATGCTTATAGCTCCGACTTGGGCAGTGCAAATGCAATAGCAAACCCAAACATTCGTACCCCCGTAAAAATTTTGTAATAAAAAATAAAAGGAGAAGGCAAAGGATGGAAGCCAGTATAGCCTAAGGAAGGTGCAGCAAGACATTTTGAGGAGTCCTTAAGCCAAAGTCTCCTCCACGCTCAGTCACTGGCTGGCAGCTACCTGCGGGGAGCAAGAATTTCAGAGTGTAGCCATTGGGACCTTGGTCAATTACTCTCACTCATGGTCTGTGAGGTATATTCTCCTGGCCACCATCACACTTCAATTTACAAATACTCACTGTCTTTTAATACATATACATCAGCGTAAATAAAAGTCCAATATTATAAACTGCTCTTTGCTATCAAGAAGATCTGAACTTTGCATCTCCTGGCTATAGTTACAGACCATTACTCTTCCCTTCTAGATTTCTCTGTAGTTCCTGACACTCATATACTAGCTATTTAGGAATTAACAGATAAATCTATTCATCATGAAATGATCCTGCATTGCTGTTTTGCCTACATACCTTAATCTGACGCTTCATTCAGAAAGCAGAATGTTGTTTTGTGAGCTCTTTCTTCCTTTACTCCTCTTTGGACAAATCTATTTGGCCACTACTCCTTGCCTATTTATGCCTAGACTCAGTCAAATTTCTATCTTGTCCTTTTATATTTGGGCCAGATCTTGTCAACTGGGTATGGAGTGGTGGTGGCAGGATGGAAAGTTAAGGAGAAGCACCTGGAAACATTATGAAGCCTAGCCCTACCATTAATTAGCTGTGTAACCTTGGACAAATGGTTTAACCTTTCTTTCTTTTTTTTTTTTTTTTTTTTTTTTGTGGCAGAATCTTGCTCTGTCGCCCTGGATAGAGTGCAGTGGCATCATCCTAGCTTACTGCAACCTCAAACTCCTGGACTCAAGCTATCCTCCTGCCTCAGCCTCCCGAGAAGCTGGGACTACAGGCATGCGCCACAACACCCGGCTAATTTTTTCTATTTTTGGTAGAGACAGGGTCTTGCTCTTGCTCAGACTGGTCTCAAACTCCTGACCTCAAGCAGTCCTCCCACCACGGCCTCCCAGAGTACTAGGATTACAGGTGTTAGCCACTGTGCCCAGCTGGATTTAACCTTTCTAAACTTCGTTCTTCTCACCTATAAAATAGGGATAACAATAGTTGCTACCCTTTGAGTTATTATAATAGCAAATTACATATATTTCATATATAACATACATAAACATGCTATTTATATATGTGCTATATGTTATATACATATTTATATTTATATTATATATTAAATACAGCACAGTGCCTGGTATATGGTAAGCACTTAAAAATTAACTATAATAATAATTATTAATAATATCATTGTTTTAACCTCCCTGCTATTAGACTTCCTCATCTGTTTTCATGTTAATTTATCAGTTAATTAAAGCTTTCCTATCTACCAAATCTCACACATAATAGCTACCATTTTTTGGCATTTATTTTGGGCACTTTTATAGTCTATATAATTTGAACACAGATGGCAGAAAACTCAACCAAAATAGAGATGTATTTTTTTTCACATTACAAGAAGTCTAGAGCTTGGGTAGTGGCTCCAGGATGGCATCATTGTTCCAGGATGCTTTTATCTTCCTGACCCACAATCCTCTGGGCCATAAGATGACTTCTTTGGCATAACGTCTGTGTGTCAGGAGGGAAAAAGAAAAGAAGACAGAAAGTATGGAGGCCAGGGACTTTTTCCTCTGAAAGGTTTACTATTTCATTTAAGAAGGCAACTGTCCCTAGACTCCCCCCACCCAGGAACATCTACTCATCTCACTGGTCAAAATTGTGTCAAATGACTACCTCTATCTGGAAAACAAACTGGGAAATAAAGTATTTTCAACTGGATACATTTCTCACCTCAAAGAGAATCAGAGTAATGTTCTTGAGATAGGGAATCAGCAGGCCTTACTAAATAGAGTCATAAACCTTGAACCAAGGTCTCTGATAAAACAGGAGATAGAGAAATCGGCCAAAACCAGTTGGAGCCCAGTTGGTGACAAAAAAAAAAAAAAAATGACCTCAGCTTACCCTGGCTGCTCATTATAACAGTAGTTATAATTCATTAGCATGCTAAAAGGAACTCCCACTAGTGCCATGACAGCTTACAAATGCCATAGCAACTTCCAGCAATTGCCCTATCTGGTTTAACACATCGACTGCCATGTGAGTTGTATTAATACTTAACTCAGGCTAGCTAGTTTTGCACCCAGGGCCTCAGAAAGCAAAACCCTGCAGTTGGTTTGTGAAAATCTTACTTGTTGATGTTTTTATTGTTACAGTTAATATTGACAATTCTATTCTAAAAATGTGGATTGCAGTGCATATAACTCATGCATGGAAAACAATAAAAACTAACAAATTAGAAAGCATCATTTTGTTTTAATAAAACACCATGGCCCCAGGGAAAATTTCTTTTTCTAGTGTGGCATTCAATGTCTTATATGGGAGGGGGAGCCCTGCTGAACAACCCCCATGGTGTTCTGTGACCCTAATTTGTGTTAGGGTGTGTGCCTTTGGGATAGCTGTTGGCCGTCGCTCTCCAAGATATTCCGGGGTCCTCAGCTTTTGGTACAGGAACCCTCACAGTTAGTGGCTTCCTGGATGTTTTCTTTGCCTACTATGAAATTCAGACTGTAGTTGCTCCTCCGGGCTTCACTGCTGTATGTGCTCTGAATATCCAGATTTTAGCCACCTTGTTTTCACCTCTCCTTCTATACTTTCCTTGCTAAAACATCTTTTTTTTTTTTTTTTGGTTGTATCCCTTTATGGGTGGATGCAGCCACCATTCCTTTGCTCACATGTATCTTATAATTCACCTTCATGGTTGTGCCCTGTTAGCTATACCTGTGCCCTCTCTGCAGGAGTTAGCAACAGTAACATTATTCATTTTCCTAGAGAAAAGGGCAAGGTGGGAATATCAGAGACAACTGGTTTTTTGCTAGGCTTAGGAGGACCCCCGTGTCTGGCTCATATTACTCCCAGGCACCAAGAAACTGCGCTGACATTGTAGATGATCCTGTCCTGGCTGCTCCCCCATATGGCCTACGCCCCTCCCCACCCCCCGGCCTTCTCAGTCTCCTGACTCTAAGGGTGGTTCTGCCAGTTCTCCAGCATAGGACTCTACTACAGGATCATCATCTTCCTTACCCAACCAGTCCCAATCTATATCATTTGCTGCCTGAAGAAGTAGGTGCACAGGCCCTATTAGTACCACCAGGAGTGGGGCCCCATGTCAGCCTCTAAAATCAAACCTGTGTCCATTGTGGGAAGAGATGGGGGAATGAGCGAAGTACACATGCCTTTTTGTATACCTGATTTGGCTTCATGTAAAGAAAGATTTGGTTGGTTTTCAGAGGATCCAGGGAGGTTTATTGAGGAATTTGTTAAGCTGACCCTATGTTTGGACTTGACTTGGCATGACTTACAGATATTATTAATTTGTACAGTAGAAGAGAAACAAAGAATTCTAGGCACTGCCTGTGAACACGCAGATGGGGTGGCCACTGGAAATCAGGGTCATGCTGTTTATAGTGTGGGGGGAGATGCCGTTCCAGATCTGTACCGTCAGTGGAATTATCAGAGGGGCTCCCCAGGTCTCAAGCACAGAAACCACATGCTAACTCGTTTGATAGAAGGCATGAAAAAATATGTGGTTAAGCCAGTTAATTATGACAAGTTCAGGGCAGTGACTCCAGGGACGGATGAAAATGTTCCCGCTTGGTTCAGGGCCGCTTGGTTGAGGTGCTTAGGAAATGTCCTAATGCAGACCCAGGCCCCCCACAGGGCTGTGCTCTTCTGGGTGTGCATTTTATTTCCCAATCTGCCCCTGACATCAGGAGACAGCTGCAAAAGGCAGCTATGGGACTTCTTAGACATGGCCTTTGGAGTTTACTATAATAGGGACAGGACAGAGGAGGCAGGGAAAACCGAAAGAAATGCTCAAAAGGCAAAATCATTTGCAGTTGCTTTAAGCTCCCTGCTGCCTCTGAGTTATGCCTCCCAAAGAAATGTGAGGTTGGCGGCAACTAGGATACCCGGACAAGAGCCCCTTACTTGCTGGTCCTTGGGCCTGAATCAGTGTGCCTTCTGCAAGCAGAGGGGCCATTGGAAGATAGATTGTTCCAAGCTCCAAACGGAGCTTGAAGGGGCCTGGGCCATCAGAACCCTTCATGGCTGGGAGGACTGATGGGGCTTGAGGCCCCCCACGGCTCCTGTGGACATCTTATCATCTCCACAGAGGAGCTTCGGGTAACCCTTGTTGTGGCAGGTAAGAATATTGAGTTCTTACTGGATACGGAAGCCGCTTTCTCTGCACTGACCCATTTCTCAGGGCCACTGTCCTCCTGTTCCTGTACAGTAATGGGGATTGATGGTCAGCCAAAGATCAGGAGATTTACTCACCCTCTTGGTTGCACAGTGGTGAATCATGTATTTTCCCACAGGTTCTTACTTATGCCTGAATGTACTACCCTTTCCTGGGAAGAGACTACTCATTGTCCCAATTACAGGCCACAGTTCAATTTGAGGAACCTCAAGAAAGAGTAACAGGCCAGGGAGAGACACTACTTTAGCTCTAAGTACCTGTCTTAGCATAGATAAAGAAAAGACCTCCCTTCCACCACATACTGCTTCTCAAGTAGACCCCTGTGTTTGGGATATAGAGGTTTCTGGTAGAGCTGTTAATGTACCCCCAGTCCAGGTTACTTTAAAACCTAATCTTAGTTACCCATGGGAGAAACAATATCCTTTGAAATCTGAGGCCCAGCAGGGTGTCAAACCCCTGATAACAAAATTTTTGAAATACAGGTTGTTGTGGCCCTGTCAATCCCCACATAATACCCCAATTCCCCTGTAAAGAAACCGAGTGGGGAATATAGTATTTGTCCAGGACCTGAGGGCAGTCAATGAGGCAGTGGTCTCAGTTCATCCAATAGTCCCCAACCCTTATACCATACTGACCCAAGTCCCCAAGGATGCCAGTTGGTTCACAGTATTAGAACTAAAAGATGCTTTCTTTTGTATACTTCTACACCCAGATTCCCAGTATATCTTTGCTTTTGAATGGACTGACCATGACAGACATATTATGTCCCAACTTACCTGAATCATTTTACCCCAGGGCTTTAGGGACAGCCCCCATCTATTTGAGAAAGCATTGGGAGAGGAGTTAAGGGAATTGCAGCTACCCAAAGGCCCCTTTTACGATAGGTTGATGACTTGTTAATATCCAGCCTGACTAGAGAAGATTGTGACAAAAACACCATCTAGGTCCTAAACTTCCTGGGAGAGCGAGGATAGTGAGTATCCCCCCATAAGGCTCAGATCTTTTTCAAAAGATTACATATTTGGGACACATGCTCACCCCAGGGTCAAGAACGTTGGCACAGGGACAAAAAGAGACCATCTTGGCACTTCAGCCTCCTCCGCCTGAAAAGCAACTAAGAACCTTTTTAGGAATAGCAAGATTCTGTCAAATCTGGATTCCCAGTTTTGGGGTTCACTTTCCTGCATTTTCTTGAATAAGGAGAAATGAATAGTGGGTGGACAATTAGCCATGTCTGCTATATAACCTCATTTAATTCGGGGGGAGGGGGCAAGGGAAATGTACGTAACCTTAACATTTGTACCCCCATAATATGCTGCAATAAAAAAAAAAAGTAAAAAAAAATAAAAATAAAAAATAAAAATGACACTTTGTTCAAGATCTGGTACTATGGGCTTGAATCTAGCATTCTGCAATTTAGATAATTGAGTGGGTGCATCATAGCCAATGTCAATTCAGTAGGAGAAAATAAATTATACAAGCTTTTGAATTGAATTGATTGATTCACTTAGGACTTCTAGATAATAAGTATAGTATTAATAACAAAAGGGCTAGATTATCCCCTGTGTAAATTATCCATGACTAGTAAGTTAACCAGCATTTGAAACTGGTTGCTTAAACACTTAAGCTACCTTTATTATGCCATTACTACAGTGTATGAAATTATATTCTATTTTTCTGAGTAGGAAGATCAACCTACATAGCCCATTGCTTATGTGTTACCTATATTTCGCTCATCAGCCTCAAATCCTTTTTCAGAACAGGACAAATATGAATAAATAATCCAGTAATATTTAATTCATACACCTTACTAAGTATTACAAATGAGAAGGAAGATTGTTATTTTCATTTCTTCGTATATAATTATGTCCTCTCTTTTGCTCACTCATCTGGGTGAGAACATATAATGTTCTCCATTTAGTATGGGTAGGCAATGCTCAGCCTGTGTGGTATGCAGATGTATCGTATCTTAGTTTTAGGACAGGACCTCATCCAAGCAATTTGTGTTGGCAAATCAGGTATGGGTGTTGTCCTCGGTAGCTATTTAGGCCAAGCTAGGAAGAGAGGAGGAGTAATAGTGGGCTAAGGTATGGCTAAGAAAAGAGACTAAAATTTATTATTAGTTTTTATGTATTACATTATTCAACTAATGTTAATGAAAAAAATTCACATTAAAGCAGCAACTTCTTTATTTTATCCTCTAATCATGTAATATTTATTAGTCTTACGTATCCAACATAAGACTATAGGAGTTTAAATTTTAAACTCCTAAAGGATGTTTTAGGTCCCATATAACACTTAGCTATACTCTGAGCAATGCTTATTGATTGACTAAAAAATGTATTTTATTAAAAATTCTAGTGTTAACTCCCAATTGGCAGTAAATTCACTTTATAGCTAAAATGAATTCCTTGAATGGAGACCTTTGATTATAGTGATACCATTAAATTAATTAACATATCACTACAAAGTCAGGTGATTTATTTTTAAACTAACATAATGGAACATAAAATATGTTGTTCTTCTTCAAAGTTGAAACTCAAGAAAACTACACACTTGTTGAACAATAATGTAATTACTAAAAGCATCAGCAAAACTTTTTTGCAAGTGCCTTTGAAGCCAGTTAAACACACAAGAGAAACAATTCACATTACTTTGTAAATATAGCTAATTAGTCTCCCACCTTTGGAAAAAAGCCATATATTGAATCATCTACTTTATTCACCATACTTGGCTTTAGATCACTCCCACTGCACTAAAAAAAAATTGCCATTGGAGGATAAATTTGCAGCCATAATATACTAAAATAAAAATGATATAGGATCATTCTAATACATTGTCAGCATATTGAGAAATCCTAAACTATGTACACAGGCCTTATTTGTGTAGTGAGGACTGTCTATAATTAACCAATGAATCACTCTCTCTAGGCATTCTTAAGTTTGCTATAGCATTAATTTTAATGATATTAAGAAATGGTAAAAAAAAAAAAAGAGAGAGAGAGAGAGAGAAAATTTTTAGCACATGTCTCCTAGGACTCCAAATTGGTTAGTGGCAATTATGTTTATAATAATAGCATCACCGGGGCCATAGATGTCTGATTAAATATAGATAGGAGAACAACTAAATTATGCAAGTACAAGGAGAAATGTGTGAAATATAGATATATGATTACCTCAAAGCACTCATTTAACTTTAGATTGTGGGATGGAAATGTTTTTCCACTCTTAGTGTTAACAATTTCCTTAATAAACTACATGTTTTGAGAATTGTTGGCACATATTTCTAAAACAGACCGGATTTTAGGTGTCAACTAAAATAATTAGTTGTTTCCAATAGCCTGAAAGAGCAGAGAGGCTTTAAGCCAGGATGTGATAACGTTAGCTCTGTAAGGCTGACCCTCTGGCTTATGCTGCTTTTTCAGCAACAGCTGGTGGAGATGTTTATGGAAATCAGGGAGAATAAACCAGAGCCAGGGGCCAACTAGGGCTACCATCATGGCAGTACTCTAAATAAAACCATAATGCTGTTTTATCTGTAAAACTCAATGGTCAGCTGCTCGAGGACAGGGACCACCTGTGTCTGACACATCAGACAGCCACCAATTCTCACATTTTACCCAGAATATTTCTAGATTCAAGAGACTAATGGGTTTCTTGGTAGTGAAATAAAGTTAAAACTCACAAGCTACTGGAATATTTACTACTGTATCACTGAATGTATATTTATTTGCTTTTAATCTTGTGTGATATAGAGAGAGTACTCCTCCAATTTGACATATAATCTATCTTGTAATTCATTTACCCTATGTTTAGCAGTTTTGAAAAGTTCGTTTTAATTTTCTCCTGTTGTCACAGCACCCCAGCCATTTCACTGGGCAACAAAATGGGAAATACAATGTTGAACAAATGGAATACAGCACTACAAAATAAAAATGGCATGGTGAAGTACTTCAATCATGGGATTTGGAGTCAGGCAGACATTGGTTGGAGTCCAGGCTCTGCCATTTAATATATAACCCTCAATAAATTACTCAACTGCTCGTAGCCTCAGTGTTTCTTCTCCAAAAATGGGAATAATAAATAGGAATACCTACTAAGGTAGTTAGAAGGATTAAATAATGTGTGTAAAGGGACATAAGGGAATTGTTGGGGGGTGATGGAAATGTTCTACAACATGATTGTGATAGTAGTTACAGGACTATATGCACTTGTCAAAATGCACAGAATTGTACACTAAAAAGTACTAATTTTACAGAGTCAAGTATACCTCAATAAAGCTGACTTTAAAAAATAAATAAAATTTAAAATGTACATAAAGTATTAACCACAGGTTTGACACTTAGTAAGTGCATAATAAATGAGAGTTCTGTGGGCTATATGAAAATTATGAAAAATTAATTCTTCTATTTTCACAGTTATATTAATAGTTCTCCCCAATAGTTACCAAATACCTGCATTTCAGTGCAGTGAATTGAAGATCACATCTAATATTCCCTATATAGTTCTCTTCTGCTTCTTAAATGTCCAAGGAAAGTACAAAAGGAATAGTCAAAGCACATTTCCAGCTATGGTGCTGAATATTTGTTTACTTAACAAGGATCTATTTTACTCTCACTGAGGACTCAATTCAATGATATGCAGAGATACAGAGGAGATATAGGCATTCCCCCAACTTAAACCCTTTATCTATTCATTCATTCCACAAATATTTATTGAACACCTATTATGTGTCAAACATTTACTTGGTTCTGGGAATACATTTGGGTCTATGGAAAAACAACCTCTGCTCTTATAAAATAATCTTATGGGGGAGATGGACTTTTATCCAAGAATTACACAAAAAAATTCAGAAGTAACAAAAATAAATACAGATGGACACCTGACTTAGAAACATTCACACAAAAGAGTGGCTAACCTGAAATTCCACAGAAACTAGAACAAGCGAAGAGTTTTTCTTTTGTTGTGCAGATAGGAAGGTGAAAGATACGTAGTCAGCCCTCCATATCCATGGGTTCTGCATCTGTGGAATCAACCAACCACAGCTTGAAAATATTCGGGGGGAAAAAAACGAATGGTTGTGTCTGTATTGAACATGTACATACTTTTTTTTCTTGTCGTTGTTGTCTAAATAATACAGTACAACAACTATTTACACAGCATTTACATTGCATTAGCTATTGTAAGTAATCTAGAGATGATTTAAGGCACACAGGAAGATGTGTATAGGTTATATGCAAATACTATGCCGTTTCATATCAAGAACTCGGGCATCCTCAGATTTTGGTATCCATGGGGATCCTAGAACTAATTCCCATGGATACTGAGAAGGTACTGTAATCCTAATGGTGGGGAAACTTCCTCCTATGAGAGATTCTCAATTTTGAGTTCGAAGCATGTGGTCTATGGACAACTGGGTATATTTGAGTATGGATGGATATAGATGATGGTATTGTATCAATGTTACATTTTCTGAGTGTGTTAGTTGTATTGTGCTTATGTAGGAAATTATCCTTGTATTTAAGGGGACATATGTTGAGATATTTATGGGTGATGTGTCCTCATGTCAGCATATTACTTTGAATGTTGAATTATAGATACATGGATAGAAACAAGTGACACATTTTTAACAATTAATGATTCACAGAGACAAGTACATGGGTACACTTCATTGTACTATTCTCTTTCTCTAATTTTGTATAATTCCATTTTCCATCTCCCTTCCTTTGTGCTACTGTAGTCACATATTTTACTTTTAAATGTTGTAACTGCCTCAATATGTTATTATTTTTACTCTAAACAGCAAATTATCTTTTCAGAAAAATTACAAATCAGAAAAAAGTCTTTTGTAGTTACCCACATATACATGCTCCTCAACTTATGATGGGGTTTGTGTCCCAATAAACCATCCTAAGTTGAAAATGCTTTTAATACAACTAACCTACTGAACATCGTAGCATAGCATAGCCTACCTTAAATATGAGCCTACAGATAGGCAAAATCATCTAACACAGTGCCTATTGTATAATAAAGTGTTGAATATCTCGTATGATTTATAAAATACTGTACCGAAAGTAAAAAACAGAATGCTCGCATGGGTACTTGAAGTACCATCACTACTGAATGCATACCACTGTTGTACCATTGTAAAGTCAGGAAATCGTGTAGTTGAACCATCATGAGTCAGGGACTGTCTGTATTTGCCATTTGTAGCACTTCTCATTCTTTCACGTGGATCCTAGTTTCTGGCTGATATCATTTTCCTGAAGCTGAAGAGCTTCCTATAACATTTCTATTTCTTGTAGTGTAGGTCTACTGGTGATGTATTCTCGCAGATTTTGTCTTAGTACATCTTTATTTTTGTCTTCATTTTCAAAGAATATATATATATATATATATATATTTTTTTTTTTTTCCTGAGACAGAGTCTCACTCTGTTGCCCAGGCTAGAGTAACATGGCATCAGCCTAGCTCACAGCAACCTCAAACTCCTGGGCTCAAGCAATCCTACTGTCTCAGCCTCCCGAGTAGCTGGGACTACAAGCATGCGCCACCATGCCTGGCTAATTTTTTCTATTTTTAGTTGTTTGGCTAATTTCTTTCTCTTTTTAGTAGAGACAGGGTCTCGTTCTTGTTCAGGCTGGTCTCGAACTCCTGAGCTCAAACAATCCTCCCGCCTCGGCTTCCCAGAGTGCTAGGATTACAGGCATGAGCCACCGCGCCTGATCTCAAAGGATATTTTTAATTGGATATAGGTTGCTGTTTTTTTCTGTTAGCACTTTAAAGATATTCCGTAGTTGTCTAGCTTGTCTAGTTTCTGAACAACAAAAAAATTGTATTCACTCTTATCTCTTATCTCCCATACACAATATGTCTTTTAATCACCAGCTTTAAAATTTTTCTTTTTATCCCTGGTTTTCAGAAAAATTATTATGATGTTATTTCCATTTTTTCTACTTGGGATTCACTGTGTTTCCTGGATCTGTGGATTTATACTATTTATTAATGGAAACATTTTGTTATTGTTTCTTCAAAAATTTTTTTTTATTTCTCTCTCTCCCCTTCCTACTCTATCTCTCTTCTTTTCTTTCTTTTGAAAATATTTCCTTTTATACAGAAACTATCTGGACAGTTTTTATTGCTATCTTTTCAGGTTTACTGATTATTTTTTCTGCAGTGAATAACCTGTTGTTAATCCTATCTAGTGATATTTTTCTACTTCAGATATTATATTTTTTTACCTTTAGAGGTTTTATTTGAATCATATTTATATCTTTACTTTATCTCCTCATGTTCATCTTTCCTTTAAATCCTTGAGCATATTTATAATAACTGTTTCAAGTCTATGTCTGCTGGCTCCATCATCTCTGTCATTTCTGGGTAAGTTTCTATTGACTGATTTTTCTCTTGCTTGTAGGTCACATTTTCCTGCCTTTTTTGCCTGTCTAGTAATTTTTGATTAGATGCTGGAAATTTTAAACTATACTTTGTTGAGTGCTGAATTTTATTGTTTTCCTTCAAAGGGTTTTGGATTGTTTTTCTGAGATGCAGTTAAGTTACTTATGAATCAGTCTTCCCACAAAAAATGTTGGGCTTTGTTTTGTTTAACTATTTGTGGATCAGCATGATGCCTTTGAGGCCTGTTTTTAAGCTTCTTTGATTTAGAGTGAATTTGCAGTAGCCTTTGTTCTGAGTTAGGTTAGCCCTTCTACTAATGTGTGACCCTTCCACAATCTCTGTTGAATTCCTGAGTGTTCGATGAGGGCTCATTACTCTGCTTGGTCAGAATCTGAACATTCCCCAGTCTTGCTCTTCACTGTTTCTTAAGGAGTTTCCCCTCACACATGCATACATTGGTATTCTGCAATAGACTCAAGGGACTTTATGCATATTTCTTGATTTTTTTTTTTTTTTTTTGGTCTGTGTAGCTCCTTCTACAATTCTCTGCCCCACAAAATCCAGCCACTCCAGGACCCTCTAAATTCTTAGTTGTCTTATCAACTAAGGTAGACAGTTTGCTCTTCTTAGAATCATCCACCTTTTGATACATTCCAGAAAGTGCCTGCAAGCACAAAGCAAGGGCAGTTGCTGTGCCTACATCATTTGTTTTCCTTTTCTAATGCTGCCCATTTCCTCCCTATATAAAAACAGTTTTTTTTCTTTTATTTATTTTGCTCTAGTTGTTAGTTGCTTATGGTAGAGAATTTGTACTGTTCCAGCTATCTAGAAGCAGAATTTCCTTCATTGTTCTATTCTGGCAACTTTTCTGTATGTTTGAATTTTTTCAAGATAAAATATATGTTGAGGAAATGTGTAGTCAATGAGAGAGGATCCAGCTAGCTGAAATTCTAAGTCAGGGGACCTTGGGATCTACAGCCTGGCTGGCCCTCATCTCTGAAGGTTCTAAGCCAAAGGAGAGACCCTAGGATCAAGGAAAAGGGAACTGAATGTGAACATGGGTTCTCCATGATCCCAGGTACTTCAGTACTTCTGGTCCCATCTGATGGCAAGTGGGCAAGAAGAATGGGTTCCTGGTCTTACTGAATTCGTTTCTTACCACATAATATATTGTTTCACAGAAATAGTTTTACAAATGGTGGTGGCATGTCTTCAGACAAGCCCACAAAATCAGCAGCATTCATATGATAATTATATTTCATGGCCTTTCATTGTAAATAAGGTTTTTGGGCTACATATGTTAAAGTGACTCTTAACAGCCATAATATATTTGTATTATACATTTCAAACAATTGCCTTATAAAGTGTTGCTAATTTATACTTTGGTGACTTCAAGAATATGACTTGACCTTAATAATACAGTGGGGGAGAAAACAGAGTTTAATCCTCTAATATCTGTATTAGTTTTCTATTGTCTTTTGCTGCATAACAAACCACCTCAAATTTTAGTATCTTACTTGAACACTTTCTAATAAATCACAAGAGTACTATAAAAATGTTTATGACATTAAGACCAGTTCAAGAATTCACTGTTCCATCTATTGAAATTATTTTAAAATAGATTTTTAATTCATCTAACCCAAGTAGACACTTTGTAACGAATGTTAGCAAAGATGCATTTTTTTTTTTTTTTTTGAGACAGAATCTCACTTTGTTGCCTGGGTTAGACTGCCGTGGCATCAGCCTAGCTCATAGAAACCTCAAACTCCTGGGCTGAAGTGATCCTTCTGCCTCAGCCTCCCGAGCAGCTGGGACTACAGGCATGCACCACCATGCCCGGCTAAATTTTTCTATATATTTTGAGTTGGCCAATTAATTTCTTTCTATTTTTAATAGAGATGGGGTCTTGCTCTTGCTCAGGCTGGTTTCGAACTCATGACCTTGAGCGATTCGCCCACCTCGGCCTCCCAGAGTGCTAGGATTACAGGCTTGAGCCACAGCGCCTGGCCCATTTTCTTATTAAATAGCTTGAACATAGTTGAATCTATGTGGTAGCTCAGAGTTTTCCACTACTCCATTCATTATACATCTCTGAGGTTATGATACAAAAGGTGTACAAAACTGAGCTGGCTGTTTATTAACTTTATGCTAGATCATTGCTTTTTAAAAAAAAACAACAAATATTTTTAGACAAAATTAGTGCCTTAAAACAGTACCATTTAGTTATAGCCAATGATTCTTCTGGGCAGTTATGGTCTAGGACGATCTCAAATGGCTCTTTCATGTGTCTGGGACCAGTTTGAGGTTTATCTGGAGGCTGACTGGTCGAAAATGGCCTCACTCTCATATCTGACTGTTGGTTCTGTTGACTGGGGCTGATGAGGGTGACTTGCCCATGCATCTATTGTCATCCAGCAGCCTACTCTAGGCATGTTCATGTGGCAGCAAGATTTCAAGAGAAGCAAAGAGGTAAGCCCCTGTGTGAAACACTTCTCAAGTTCTGCTTGTATTACACTTACTAATGCTTCATTTACCAAAGTAAGTCTGGTTAACCCAGGTTGAAGGAGTGAGAAAATAGACTCTGCTTCTTAATGAGAAGAATATTGTGGGCATTTTTACAGTCTACCACAATGTCAACTTAAATTCAGATAGAAAGTGTCATAGAAGATTAGAGGGAAAAAAATGGTATAGGTTGGAGAAAGTTAGCCTCTTAGAAAATGAGGGAAATTTTGAAATGGACCTCACTTGCTGGATAAAGGGAGAGGAATATAAAAGGCATATAAGAGAGAGAAACCAGCCTGAGCAAAAGCTTGAAAATAGAAATCACATGACCTTGGTCAAAGGGCTGTACTCCACCCAGATTTCCTCCTACCTCTTCAGCTGCTCTGTCTGGCCTCTGTTGTATGTAGGTTCTCCCATACCTGCAAGACATCTAAATGTTAGTGTTACCTGGTGTTTTATCTTTCCTCCTCTTTTATCCTTATACTACACATTTGTCCTCGGTGATCTCATCCAATTTCATGGCATCAACTCCCACCTGTGACATCCAAATGTACATATGTAGCCCTGCCCTGTGACCTCCACAGCCATATCTTTCATTGAATTCTTAGACACCTCTGCCCATATAGCCTCCAAGTCTCAATATATTTAAAACCAAATTCACTTTCATGCCCAGAGTCCCTGATCATTCTCTTGTATCTCTGTTTTTAATTAATGGCTTTGCTTCCATCCATTTACCTATGCTGGAAATCTAAGCTCATAGTTATGATTGATTACTTCTTTACTCACTACAAGTCCTGGTGATTCCATCACCTATGTATTTTATATCCATCTCCTCCTCTCCATCCCCACCCCACTGCCTTGGTATGGGATTCCATCACCTCTCACCTGGCCTCTTGCAGCAACCTCTTACTTAAGTTCCCTAAATAGTTTCACCTTGCTAGTTTCTCCCTACTCCACTCCATCCAGGGTACTCTTCTTAAAACCCAAGTTTGTTCATGTCACTTCTCTACTTAATAATGTAAGCTCAGTCTCTATTGCCTACAAAACTAAGTTCAAACTCTTTAAAAGCATGACTTACCAAGTGCTTAGCAATCCGGCCCCACCTGATTTTACCAAAGTCATCTTCTGCCAGTCTGCCCCACCCAATCCCCCTTTTCTACAACTTCACTGACCTTCGAATTATTCCCCACCAACAACTCACACCCTTTCACAATCCTGGGCCTTGGCTTATGTTGTTTACTCTTCCTGGACTGTCCGCCCTCTCTTCTCCATCTGGTAAATTCTTATTCATTAGCTACAACTCATAAACCTGTCACCTCCCTGCTGATGACTTCCCTGAGCCATCCAGGCAGAGTTAGTCATTTCTTCCGTGTACCCATAGCCCTTTGTCCTTTCCTTCAGCAGTGGCCATCATTCACACTATTGGCTGCCTAGCCTCTTTTGAATATTTATGCTATGTTTGAATATTTTTTAGCCACATGAATTCCATCTGTCTAAAATAGAACACAAAAAAACCTCAAATTTCCCTTGCAGCTAGGAAGCGGATAAATGACCGAGGCTCTTCTAATCAGATGTACCTGCATTGAACTTTTTTTCATCCCCGGAAGTGAGCAATATGTATGCTGGGGGGTGAGGCAAGAGACTAATTTGGCAAGATTAGTGTGAACAGGACTTTGAATCTTGGGGTGTCCAGTGGCAGAGCTGTTGGCAGGTAGCCCTAGGGCTGAGAGATCGTGAGAGTGGTGTTTGCTGAAACAATTTTCTGGGGTGGCTGAGAGTGCTTGGGCTTCAGAGTCTGGCTCTTTGGCTCTCTCGGTTATTCTACGAACTACCTAATATCCCTTGATATATCAATTTCCTGCTTAAGCAAGTCTGAATGGATCTGCTTTTGCAGTGACTAAAAAACAATGACTGAAACATGCTGGTTAGAACACTTACCGAGTTGTATTCTACATGTCTACTCAAGTGTCCGTCTCCCTCACTAATCTCAGGTACTATGTTTTATTCTTTTATGCATAGTTCTAATTTCTTGAATAATTCATGTAACAAATATATGTTAAGTGCCTACTTTGTGCCATGTACTGTGCTAGTCATTGGGGATATAATCATGAAAAAGAGACATGTGACCTTTGTTCTTATGAAGTATATGGTTTAAAAGATCTGTGCCTGAAACATTCTAGGTGTCCCACTGAGTTATTACTCCAATTCATTTGATTAATTGTTTCAATTAAATGGACATTTGTGTCTTGAAAATATAAAGATAAATGAGAAATGTTCTTGAGTTTCTCTCAGGCTAATAGGAGACACAGAAATGTAAACAAATAATTGCAATGCAATGTGAAAATATAATAACAGAAATGTGTTCCTGATTCACTGGTAGCACACAGCAGGGGTGGAATGAAAAATTCTGCTTAGAAGAGTCAGGAATGAAAGACGAAGTTATGAACGTGTAAATATTTGCAAGTGTGCATAAAGATTTCTTCTTTTTTTCCCCTTTTCTTCTCTTTTCCCTTTTCTTCCACTTTTCTTACTGATCCCTTTTTCCTTTAAGGTTCAACTCTGGGGCCACCTTTAGAATAAATTTTTACTGACCACTCCCCTTCTTCCCTCCCAAACTACCGGGCTGAACTTTTCCAAACTCCCATAATGCCTTGTACACACCTGTACTGATTCTCTTACCGTTTGATGTATGTCATCTATGGATCTGTCAGTGGCTCCCTTCCCCAAATCAAGGCCTGGCACATAATTAGTACAGTACTGAATAGATTCGATGAGTGTTTCTTGAGGAAATCTTAATTAAAACTACAATGAGATGCCACTACATCCCCATCAGAATGGCTTAATTGAAAAGGATTAAGCGTTGATGAAGATATTGAAATACTGGGAATTTCAAACATTGCTATAAGGCATACAAATTGGTACAACCATTTTGGAAAACCGTTGGGCAGAATTCACTAAAGCTGAACCTATGCATACCCTATTATCCAAAGATTGAAATTTCTGGAGAGTATATATATATATATATATATATCCTGAATATATATATATTCAGAAATGAATGTTTATGTCTAAGAAGGTTCATATAACTTCTATTCAAAATAGCCCCAAACTGGAAATAACCTAAATGTTCATCCAGAGTAGAATGGGGAAATGAATTGCACTATGTTCATATCATGGATTAGTATACAATAATTTGTTTTAAAAAATGAAAAATTGCTACAGTATACCCAAAAATATGGATGATTTTCACAGACTAATATTGAGTAAAGGAAACCAGATGCAAAAGGGTACATATTGTGATTCCACTTAAATGAAGTTCCAAAAGAGGCAAAATTAATCTTTGGTGAAAGAGGTTGGAATAATGGTTAACTTTCACAAGAGGGAGGGGGAATGCACTGAAAGAGAAAAAGAGAGAGATTTCTTAAGTTTTAGAAACACGCTATATTTTCATAATGGTATACTTAAAAGCCACATACAGAAGGATTTTCTAGGACTGTTAACTCTCCATTAAAAAATATTTTGCACCCTCAATGACATAAATATGTAAAATTTTGAGTTATTTCCTTATGATTTGTGCATTTTTAACTGTATGTAGGCTATACTTTGATAAAAATGTAAATAAAAATGAATTTTCCTTGAATGAATGAGTGAATGAATGAATAAGTTGGATCTTCAAAGAGGAAAATAAAAAAGAATGTATGTTTAAGAGGAACTTGTATGCATGGAAATTTTAAGCAGTGTTCTCCTCTTGAGCTTTTTATATTCTAAATATGCCCAAAATAATTGTTCATGGTACTTCCTTTGCTTAAATATTAGTTACCTTTGTTATTTAACCGCGATTGCAAGGTTAAGAAAAGAAAGTCATCAACGATAAAGCAGATGATGAGTATCTTGTGGGACTGGCATTTAATTCACTGTGAGGAATCCATTAAGCCCTTTGGGAACTAGGGAATACAGCTAATTTCCTCCTCCTTCTCCTTTTTTTAAAATCCTTTCGTGCTTTATGAGACGCGCGTACAAATTAATTATTCAGCTTCTTGACAGGAGAGGAGTTGGCACCCGTGTTTACAAACTGGAACAGAAGCTACCCAGCACATGGCATTGCCCAAGCCACCAGACCAGAGTGGAAGAGTTCTAATTGCCAGGCGGCCCAGCCACGGGATGTGTGTCTCCCATCCTTCTCCAGGCGGGGCTCATGGCTAAGCAGCCACTAACTCTGCCAGCCAGTCACAGGCATAGAGCGGCCAATAACTCCGCAGGCGACCGATGACAACCGCACCGGAGGCGTTGTCGAAACCCGACCTGGCTCTGTCTTCTAACCTAGAGCCTGGGGTGCAGTATCAGGAGACGCGGTTCCGAGGGTGTCCAGTGGGTGTCGCTGCCCCGCGGCCGGCCAGCACCCCCAGGCCGCGGCCCGGGGGCGTGGCGGCCCTACCTGCGGCTCCCGGCGCGCGCGCCTCACCTGGGCTCGCGCCCCTTGACGCCCGCGCCGCGCGTGGGCGCTCTGCCTGGGCCGGGCCGTCGCCTCCACCCAGAGAGCTCGGGCTACCGTGCTGCGCGCAATCCGCTCCGTCCTCCTCCTCTAACCCTTTGCCGTCCCCCTCACCGGTGACAAGGGGGCGGGGTCCGAAGACGCCCTGGGAAAGGCGGGCTAGCTGGCGCCCAGGTATGTTCTTCCACAAGGGCAGGGCGGCGGAGAAGACAGCGTCGGAGCAGTCAGAGGAGGAGGAGGACAAGACGATGCCGCTGTCGCTGCCACCTCAGGGCGAAGCCGGGGAATCCAGCCCGGCCAGGGCCCCCAAGAAGCACGGCACCTTCCACATCTGGCGCTCCAAAAAGAAGCAGCAGCCTCCGCCGCCTGACTGTGGGGTGTTCGTTCCGCACCCGCCCCCGGCGCCTGTCAGCGAGGCCAGGTAAGCTCCTCGCCGGCGCCCTCCGATCCCGTCTCCTCCGGCTACGCCGGCCCGTGGGCCCCTCGGCCCCGCTCGGAGGAGGGAAAAGCCCCGGGGTCGTTTCACGGGGCAGGAGTGTAACGGGGTCCAGAGGGGAGCAGTCGTGGCCGCTGCGAGTGACCAGGTTCCTTGCGGCTTTTGGCTCAGACCGAGCACCCGCTAGAGGAATTCGTGCCCATCCATGTGCCCTTTATTTTGACTGGCAAAGACTGCTCAAGAGTCACTATCAACCTGCCACCGAAAGCAGGAGGGTAGTGAGGGGTTGTTACCTTAATGAGTGATGATAGGAACTCTACCTGGCAATTGATTATATAATAATTTGGACAATAATACTTTTATTGTGAAGATCCCCACTCTTATGCAGGAGGCAATGGTAGGAATGGTTACCCCCATTTCATGGGTGGAGAAACTGAGACTGAAGGATAAATGGCTTGTCCTGGTCGGAGCCAGTGGCAAAACCAGGGAGCACCTAATTATTTCAAATGTAATTGCCATTGTGCTTTTTAATTTTTATCATGATTTTGTGGTGGTTGTATTCTGTGTGTATAATTACCCAATTATACTATCAGAATTGATGTATTAGTTGAACAATAATGAATTTGAAATAACAGCATATTTATGTGGTTCAGGGGTATAAAATATTTTTAGTGATGGACGATTGACAAAAGTCCAGTAAAGCCTTCTGTATGTGTTTTTAAAATACACCCGTATGAACTATGGGGGCCAGAATAAAATTGTTTGTGTGAGATTTTCATTTTAGACATATTTTTTCAAAAAGGCTTAATTTGGCAACCTATTTTCATTCCTTTAATAAAAATTTTATTGAGCACCTTAGCTGAGTGCTAAGTTCTGGAATATAATAATGAGAGACAATAAGAATTCTCAGTCATCAAAGTATTCTTAATTTCTTGTGGAGACAAAGTAAACAGTGAGGTAAATGCTATGATGCCAGCACAGAGGAAGGGATTCAGGGAGGCTTCCTGGAGGAGGATAGCTGAAGTGGCTTAATGAGACAGAAAAGGGGAGGAACAAGTAGTTCCCGGCAGTGGCTGCACGATGTGTATCACCAGCACTTGGAAGAGCATGGCTTTTCCTGAGAATCACAAGTGGTTCAGGGTGGTCTGAGTGTGTGTGAGCGCTGAGAGAAGACATTTTTTTCTCTCATATTTTATCATCCTCAGTGGTAGTCAGTTGTAATAGAATATATTTTTACCTATTCAAACACTATGGCTAATTATGGATTGTACTGTCTAACAAAATATGTTACTTAATAATGGTGTACCCGACATTGAAGTACTTTTCCTGTTACCTCAGCAAATATTTTAAACACTTCCATAGTGGTTTTTCTTACCTGAGCTAGTCCCATCATTTCCTATCAAAATGTAGTAATACACATCTATAGATAATCTATTCAAATGCAAATACATTTTAGTCTAAAACTTATAATAGGAGCTTTTGCTTCTCTCCTTGAGCTTCTTGTATTTTAGTTCGCTCTTCAAGAACTTCATTCTTTTCTTCAGAACCATAATGAACTTTGTACCCACAAGTGTTCTGAAAACTAAACATTCTGGTCTTTGGGATGTTTTTCTAGTCAGATAATCTTTATAAATATTTCATTTATTTCTGAGGGAGTGCACCTTTTTCTGGTCTAAAGAGAGTGGCAAAAACACACTTAGATTTCTAGTCGGTCTTTGCCCCATGTGGCTTTCTTGAGCCACCTGACCAGGTCCATTCATTTCTGTCCAGGACTTGGAGGTGTTAGAACTTGGCTGGAATGTGTAGCAGTCACTGTGGCCTTTCTCTCTATGAAATAAGGAGGGGACAGTCAGGTGGCAATACGTATCTGCTGGGCATATATGATTAATATTATGGATCTTAGATCAGATAGACAAAAATGAATTTATGGCCGGGGGTGATGGCTCACGCCTGTAATCCTAGCACCCAAGGCGGAAGGATCGTTTGAGATCGGGAGTTCGAGACCAGCCTGAGCAAGAGCGAGACCCCGTCTCTACTAAAAAAA